>SEYY01019426.1:17500-22500 GCA_009176605.1 Armadillidium nasatum
AATATTTTTATTATTATTATTATTATTATTATTATTATTATTATTTATTATTATTATATAAATATTATTAATATTAAATTGGTAAATACATGGCACACGAATATTTGTCTACGGAAGGCTCCGGCACACTTACCCCTCGACCCGTGAGTGGTGGTGATGATGAGTGAAAAACCTTCAGTACTTTAGCAAAACCAACGTTTTTATATGAAACTGATCCGTAGTTTCAGAAATAGCAAATTTAGTATGTCTCTAATTTATAGGCATATATATATATATATATATATATATATATATATTATATATATATATATATATATATATATATATATATATATATATATATATATATATATATATATATATATATATATATATATATATATATATATATATATAATATATATATAAATTTCTTAAAATATAACTGAATGATCAATTTGTGTTATTAGATTTCTTAGCAATATGAAGCAATGAAAGGATAGTCACGTGGTATTTGGTACACATGGTGCAGCTTGCCATATGTGTATAAATTTTTACTTTTATTGGAATAAAATAGAAAGGCATATGGTGATTTCATATTTATTGTATAAAAGAAATACACCTGTCTAATTCCTTTCTATATACAGTGGCAAAAAAAGCGTTTTTTGCTGCTCTATATAGAAAGGTTTGTTTTTGTAGTTTAAAACACAAAAAAGATTAAACATATTCTTATATATGAATAGTCGGTATTTTTCTTTAATTATCTTTGTGTGTGTGTGTGAGAGAGAGAGAGAGAGTTATTTTTCGTCAATTTATAAGTAGCAATTTACTAAAATAACTTACCTAAGTGAAATTAAATTTAAGCTTTCATGTTAATAATAATAGGTTCACTTTTGTTTTGCGAAAAATCTGGCAACCTGTCTAACGGTCTTTTCTGCATTTGCGTGCAATCCTGCATTCTCAGGGCCTTCCTGACATTTTCTTGTCGGTTCACGGACCCACGCGTCCCCCAGACCCCCAAGATCGAGACAAATTTCAGGTGGACTGAACCGCAAAGAAAATGTCAGGAAAGAAAGTGAGGTGACGCAGCGATTTTGCAAACTCAGGCAACTTCCTGATACCATTTTGGGGGTTCACGGGGCCAGCGGGGCCCCTTCCCAGACTTGAGGCCAATTTCATGGTTTGAAACCCCCAAAAGGTGTCAGAAGAGCGAGTCATTGAGCGAGGATTGCTGCAAACAAAATCCGTTTGGTTAGGTTGCCAGATTTTTCGAATCTGGCACCCGTCGAAGTGCACTAACACCATGTAATAATAATAAAAAATAATAATGTAATAATAATAATAACCAGTAGACACATGACATCTGTAGGACCCTCTATCACCCTAAAGTTTGAATTTTGGGGTATAAGGGGTAGAGAGAGTGGAGATAAGTTGGTCCTGTGCCTGTCTTATTTAAAAATGGTCATTTTTATTATTATTATTATTATTATTATTATTATTATTATTATTATTATTAGTCGTAGTAGTATTACTAGATATTTTCATCTATTATTTAATTATAGTAACAAAGGTAGTCTGATAGTTGTGGGTTTTTGGGGTTCAGAACCCCCACCCCTTACCTTCTTCAACCAAATATTTTGCAAATCTTGTATTAAATATTCTTATATAATAATAATAATGATAATAATAATAATAATAATAATAATAATAATAATAATAATAATAATAATAATAATAATTACTTATATTTTCCAAATTTCTAATTTAGGCACATAAAACATGGTTGTTTTCATAATCTCAAAAGCTCAGATCTTTAATCTTTCAACAGGATATAATATTCTTTTTTTTCCAATAAAAAAATCAAACTTTCGTAGGCCTTAATATTCTTGGTTTCTTTTATTTTTTTATATTTTTTTTTTTTTTCTCGTGATCTATCTTGGAAGGATCCCATTGCTTCTCTAGGAGGTTAAATTTTTCTAAAGAGCCTTTAAAATTTTTTCATATCACCGAAATTGCTTGCTCTGTATAGAGGTGTCGTTTACCCTTGTAAGGAGTATGCTTCACACATCAGAGGTTGGTAAATTCATACAGCACAAAGGGTAGAGTCTAGGGCTTTTCGTCTTATCAACTCTCTCTTTCACTAACTCTCTTTCTGTCCGGTGACACCTGATTTATACGTTCGTTATTACAACGAACAACACTTTATTGAGAAAGATTTATGCAACGCGTCTTTCTATACATTTTAATTTTTCAATGTCCAACTCTCTAACCCCTAAACTTAACTGCTATGCTCAATCTTGCAATCACTCTATAGGTAACGTCTCAGGCTCTATTACACTGTGCTAGTTTGTTTACAAGTTTACTTGTAATACAGTTTACAAGTAGCGAGTTTACAAGCCGGCTAGTGAGCGAGTGGTCGATTACACTGGGCTGGTAAACTCACTACTCGATACTCTGAGTCATCTATCCTCTCATAATGGATATTCTTCATTTCGAGTGTTTCCACCTCTTCATAAGCATGTCCGTAAAGTTGGCTTATTTATTCTAGCATAGGGATTTAGCATATAGATTTTTGCGATATTTTTATAGCTTAAAAAGAAGAAATTTTTCTCATAAATGGACAGATTGAAAATTTAAAAAATTAATAATAATATTAATAATATATATAACAATAATAATGAAAATATATATAAAACAATAATAATAATATAAATAATGAAAATGTAAATAAATAACAGTAATAATAAAATAAACAATACTTGAATGAATAAATAAATAATAAAAATATAAATAATAAAAATAAATAAATAAGAATCAATAATATAAATAATAAATAACATATAAATAAATAATAAAAAATGAAATAAGAATTAATAATATAAATAATATATAAATAAATAAACAATAATGTAAATAATAATATATAAAAAATAAATGAATATTATAAATAATAAAAATAAAAAAAAAAAAAAAAAAAAAATAAAAAAAAAAAAAAAATAAAAAAAAAAAAATAAAAAAAAAAAAAAAATAAATAATAAAAATATTAAATTAAATATAAATAAATAAATAATAAAAATAAATAAATAAGAATTAATAATAAAAATAATAAATTAAATATAAATAAATAAATAATAAAAATAAATAAATAAGATTAATAACAGTAATAATAATAAAATAATAATAATAATAATAATAATAATAATAATAATAATAATAATAATAATAATGGTAGTAATATTAATATTAGATATAATAATAATAATAATAATTGCAGTAGATAATATTAATTATAATAATAATAAATAGATAATTAAATAAATATTAGTAATAATAAATAATAAATAATTAGTAAATAATAATTAATAATAATAAATAAATAAATAATAATATAAAAATAATAAATAATAAATAATAATAATAATAATAAATAATAATAATAATAATAATAATAATAATAATAATAATAATAATAATAATAATAATAATAATAAATAATAATAATAATAATAATAATAATAATAATAATAATAATAATAATAATAATAATTTTAAAAAAATAATAAAAAGAAAAAAGAAAAACAAAAAGTTATTTCAAATTTTTGAAAAAAACTTAAAATTCGCGTTCATTATGTTCAAAGGTCATTGACTAAAAACGTACGATCTAGCCAGAAAATCGGACAACGGTACCTTATTAATATGATACTAAAGATTTAAAACATCATAATGATTATATGCCGAACATCATTTTTAACTGCCAGAAACAAAAGAATTTTCTTAAGATTTTTGGGAAAAAAAACTTAAAATTTGAGTTCATCAGTTTCAAAGGTCATTTGCTCAAAACTTACGGAGTTCACAGTAAATCGGACACATGTAACATATTAACAAGACATTGAGGATTCAAAATATTATAAGGATTATATGCTGAACATCATTTTTAACTGTTAGATTCAAAAGAATTATCTTTGAAATTTTGGACAAAAACTTTAATTTTGCGTTCATAAATGTTAAAAGCTCATTTCCTCAAAACGTACGACGTACCCAGTAAATTGGACAACGGCACCTTATTGGCATGACCATAGGGATTCAAACTCTTATACGGATTATACGCCGAACATCATTTTTTAATTGTCAGATTTAAAAAAATTCTCTTCGAAATTTTGGAGAAAAAAAACTTTAATTTTGCGTTCTTCATGTTCAAAGATCATTTACTCAAAACGTTCTACTTAGCCAGCAAATCGGACAACAGTACCTGATAAGCCTGACCCTAAGGATTCAAACACTCATACGGATTATATGCCAAACATCATTTGTTTGACTACCAGATTCAAAATAATTCTTTGAAATTTTGAAAAAAAAAAACTTTTGTTTTGCGTTCAACATGTTCAACGGTCATTTACTCAAAACGTACGACCTAGCCAGCAAATCGGACAAAGTAGACAAAAAAAATTCACCCTTCCCCACTTTCCACATCAAACTGAATTTTATAATGAAATATGTGAAATCTCCAGGTGTACAAGTTAACTATTTTAAAAAATGTTAAAAATATTTTCTCCATTTAAGCCGTGAGAAAATATATCAGTACAATGCTAGATTCGCATTTCATTAAGCTTTTTAAATGATTTTGGGAGAGATGCATTATGGCAGTTGTTCAAAGTTTCCAAGGAAACAAAATATATCCAAAATTTCAAAGATCCTTCCAAAACGTTACTTATAGATGTTTATAGACATGACCGAAACAAGTATCAAACTTTTACTCAACAGTCATTTTGATGAATTTCCGGTAAATCTAAAGGCAGCGAGTAATGAAAAGGGGGAAAAAGTTTAAATAAAAAAACAAAACTATGGGAAGGTTGCACCAAGGAAGGTGGGACACTCACCAGATGGTCAACTACTATTTGTGCATCCAAAGAGACTGCCAAGTATGAAGTATTCCAAGAATTCTAACATGCAAAAGTTTCTACCTTGAGGTTCGGTGTATATTTCTTATTTCAATTAATGTTAGTGTAATTACTTTTTACTCT
>SEYY01019426.1:27500-30000 GCA_009176605.1 Armadillidium nasatum
CTGAACTCTCCCACAGCATACCACTTCCATTGAGAAGGCTTCGTGAACAAGGCTTTCCAAACAGTCTTATACTTTCTCTGTCCAACTTTCTACCGTCAGACGTAACAGCTATGCTCAATCTTGCACGTACTCTGTTAGTAAAGTCTGCAACACACTCCCTTTATCTTTTCCCCAACTTCCTTTGACTTACACTTCTTCAAACGCCGTGTATCAAGAAATGTCGACTTTTAAAATTTCAAATTTCCGGTGTTTCCCCAACCCGGATGGAAAGTAGTAAGACTCTGGTCTTTGCGTTCCATAGGTGATATATATATATATATATATATATATATATATATATATATATATATATATATATATATATATATATATATATATATATATATATATATATATATATATATATATATATATATATATATATATATATATATATATATATATATATTTGACATCCGCATCCACATTCGCATCCTCATAACATCCACATTAAATTTGACATCGGCACAGCATCTGCAGTTTATGATTTTGCAATATCCGCATCCGAATACGCATCCGCAATTATTAAATGCAGATGTGCAGTTATATAAAATTTTGAGTTATTAATTTGTTGTTTACTATTCCCTTATTTTTTTGGATAGCATGAATTAGATATATATATATATATATATATATATATATATATATATATATATATATATATATATATATATATATATATATATATATATATATATATATATATATATATATATACCATCCTTTCCTCCTCCTCATATTCGCTCTGATGATTCTATTGCTAACAGTCCAACTGGAAAAGCTAATTAATCTCTTCGGCCTCCTGTTCTCCTCTAATCAACCCTGAAAGACTCCGGCAATCCTCCTCTTAATTCTTCTCCTCTCTCAGATGTCTCATGCCTTTACCTGTGATTATGCTTGATCAGGTGCATGGGCTTCTGAAATTTATGAACATAAGGAAGGCAAAAGACTGGGATGGCAATCCTCCCCGAGTTTTAAGGGAGTGTACTTCTGAGCAGGCTCCGTCCCTCGTTCAACTTTTCTCTCTATGCCTCACTACTAGTACTTTCCCTCAGTGTTGGAAGCTCGCATTAGATAAACCTATTCCGAATAAACGTAGCCGCTCTGATTCTTCCAACTATCACCCTGTTGCTTTCACATGTATTCTGTGAAACCTTTCTCAACTCTCATTCCTTAGATCATCTGGAATCCCATTCCCTTCTTTCTGATCGTCAGTATTGCTTTCGAAGTCCGAGGTCTACTGGTGATACACTTTCCTATTTGAGAGATTTATGATCTTCTGCCCTTAGGGACCTTGGGGAGACTTGTGTGGTAGAGCTTGAAATATCTAAGGCATTTGACAGTGTATGGCATGCGACACTGCTTTTCAAGTTCCCCTGCTTTGGGTTTTATCCTTCTCTTTGCTTACTAATGTCTAGCTTTCTTTCTAATCCTTCCATTTATTCAGTTGTTGACTTTCTTCATTTCCTGTTAATAGTGGTGTTCCTCAGGGTTCTTCTTTGTCTCCTACTCTATTCCTACTTTTCATTCAAATCTTTAAAAGATTATCTTCCTGAAATTTCCCTTTCAAAGACACCTCCTAACTTTCCTTTTTCTTTCGATGGTTCTCCCGTCTCTCCTGTTGATAGTATAAACATCCTTGGCCTTGACACAACCAAATAAGTGCTAGGGCTGCCTCAAAGAACCAGGGAGTTCTGCTTAGGCTGGAAAATATTTTTACTTCTTCGCAATTACTCTAGTTATACAAGGGCCTCATCAGCCCGTGGTTGGAGAACTACTCTCATATCTGGAGTGGCTTAGGTTTCACTTGTCTTTTGGATAGAATTGAGTCAAAGGCTAAAAGTCTTATAAATTGTTCCACTTTTTCTAATTCACTTGACCCTTTATCTTTGCAGCGTGTCGTTGGTGCCTTGTCTCTTTTCTATAGGTACTACCTTGGAAAATGCTCGAGGGAGCTGTATACTCGTATACCTCCTCTTTTACGACGGCCTCTTAGCACAACGGGTGCATTTCCGCACATAAATTTTGTGTGGACATTGTCAACTCCAGGCTTGTTCGCTGTGATGTCTCCTTCTTTACAAGCACTTCTGTTTTGTGGAATTCTCTTCCATAATCTGTGTTTCCTGCCGAATTTAATCTCAATTATTTTAAAGCCAACGTCTGTACCCACCTACGAAATTTGCGTTAGGTGGGACTTGTAGGGTTTTTCTTATTCTCTTATTTATCTAACACCCCTTCCTTGAATAAGGATCTGTCCGTGAGCGGTGATGAGGTGTAAATTAATATATATATATATATATATATATATATATATATATATATATATATATATATATATATATATATATATATATATATATATATATATATATATATATATATATATATATATATATATATCATGTGAGGCGAAGTGTGGGGTCAGCCTACATGAGCTTTAACAGCTTCGTAACTTGACTTA
>SEYY01019427.1:27500-37500 GCA_009176605.1 Armadillidium nasatum
TATGTGTGTGTGTGTGTGTGTGTGCGTGTGCGTGTGCGTGTGCGTGTGCGTGTGCGTGTGCGTGTGCGTGTGCGTGTGTGTGTTTGGGTTTGTGTAAATTCATTCTTCTAAAACGATTAAACAGATAAGACAATTTTTATTAGAATAAATAAATAAATAAATAAATAAATAAATAAATAATTAACTTTTTATCTTTTTTTATATTTCTTTTTCATACGAATTAATTATCCCTTTTTTCTTATTGATATATTTCATTAAAATGAAAAATTATGAATAAATTATATATTTTGAGTTAAATTAAATTTAAGAAATTATTTATAGTTTGGATCCTGTTTAATGATATTTCAGAGAAATGAAGAAAAATAATGTTTTGAATATTTATTAATAACGATAATAATAATAATAATAATAATAATAATAATAATAATAATAATAATAATAATAATAATAATAATAATAATAATAATAATAATAATAATAAATTAAATATCCCAATAGTAAAACTTTACTTATATATTTAATTTCCGGTTATTGTATTCGTTTATTTAATAAATAATAATAATAATAATAATAATAATAATAATAATAATAATAATAAAATAAAACTGATAATAATAATTAAAATAATAATAATAATCATAATCATAATAATAATAATAATAATAATAATAATAATAATAATAATAATAATAATAATAATAATAATAATAATAATAATAATAATAACCTATGCGCATTCTTACATCGACTTCAACTTAACTACTACTTCATTTTAATATCGTATTTGTCACTAGTGCAGATAAAACAGTTGTTTTCAATGACTCACAAACTCAATTCCTTTATCACTTTATTTATATATATATATATATATATATATATATATATATATATATATATATATATATATATATATATATATATATATATATATATATATATATATATATGTGTGTGTGTGTGTGTGTGTGTGTGTGTGTGTGTGTGTGTGTGTGTATGTGTGTGTTTGTCCATTGGTGTATATTTTGTATATTTTATGATGTAACACTTGCAAACTTCGGTGTACTTATGACAATTATTATTGACATAGAATAGCATGCAAGGACGCAAATCCCATTACACACACACACACACACATACATATATATATATATATATATATATATATATATATATATAATATATATATATATATATATATATATATATATATATATATATATATATATATATATATATATATATATATATATATATATATGACCAAGAGTTCGAGAATCCCGAGACATTTGTGCATAAATCCAAAAGGATGAAAGTGAGAGCGATGCAACTTCGGTCGATTCTTTTCCGATATATCGCAAATATCGCGCGTCTGGAGGGTAAATGTTTGAGTATGCGGTACGCTTTAGTGTTCACAAAGTTGGTTGTGGAAAATGTAAGTGTAATTATGGAACAGCTGTGTATAATCAAATTTATATTGAAGGAAAATCTGAAGCCAGTTAATATTTTGACTAGACTGCAAGTGCAATTTGGAGAACAGACGTTTTAATGGTTTCAGCAATTTTGTGAAGGTCGAAACTTTGTGAATAAAGAATCTAAAAGACATTCTTCCGACAGCTATTACGTCATCGAATATAGCAAGACTTGAGTAACTTGGTAACCAGCGAATAACGGATGGAGACATTATAGTAAAAGTTCATACATAGGTTCATACACAAACTAAGGTTCATATCAGTGTTTGCAGTTGGAAACGATCATCTATGAGCACCTTTCCGTAAAGTGGATGCCCTAACAGTAGACGTTTCATTAGAAGTACACACAAAAATACTCTGTGAACAAGTCCTAAGACGGTACCTCATTTAAGAGGACTGTTTTTTCCTCATCATCATGTGTGATGAAACATGGATGAATTATTTCGCACCAGAATTCAAATGATGCAGCAAGGAGCGGAGCCATAAGGTACTACTCCAAATACTAAGAGTAAAACTCTGCTGTCAATACTGAACGTTTATGAATCCGTTTTCTGGGACATCCACGGTGTCACTATGTAGATTATTACAGTCTAATATTATTATACATTGTTGAGGGGTGCCCTCTAAGATGCCATTCGCAGGAATAGACAAGGAAAATTTTCAGGACATAACATTCTTCTCCATGACGACACTAGAACCCACGCGACCCACTTGACAGTAACCACATAGTCCGATATGCACAAAGAGGTGTTGCAAAGCACCCCTAATAGTTTGAATTTAATCTTCAGTGTTTTATACTTGTTTGATTCTCGGAAGGAGCACATAGGGGGAGCACTTCAAAAAAAAATGTAGCATTACAGCACAAAGTCTTACAGCAGCCATCTTTCTTTACGCCAAAGGCATCAAGGTCCTACCAAAACCATGGTAAAGATGTATGAATGCTCATGGAGAATATTTCGAGAAGTTAACCTAGTTTGGTGCCGGTATGCCCATTCATAACAACTTTGAGAGGAAATTTTTCTATCAACCTTAAACAACTTTTTAATATATATATATATATATATATTATATATATTATATATATATATATATATATATATATATATATATAATATATATATATATATATATATATATATATATATATATATATATATATTATATTATAATATTAGAAAGATTTATAGAAAAATATTAACAAATATTGAAATTAGTAAAACTTGATTTTGAGCAAGAGAAAACTGACCGAAAATACAATATTAAATGCCCTCATTTATGAAAATTGAGAGATAAATAAGGAAGAAGCTGTATTTTAAAGTAATAGAGAGAGAGAAAGTTAAAGCAATTATAAAGAAAATAATTATTAAGAGGCAGATATAGAATTAGTATTAAAAAACTGTGGAGAACAAGAGAGAAGAAAGAAGGGAAGAGAGAGAGAGAGAGAGAGAGAGAGAGAGAGAGAGAGAGAGAGAGAGAGAGAGAGAGAGAGAGAGAGAGAGAGAGAGAGAGAGAGACAGACAGAAAGATGGAGAGAGAGAGAGAAAGTTAATTTATTATCAGGTTCTTTATTTTGACGCAAGTGTTCAGACCCATTCGGTTTCTTACATCGATTCCTTATATGGAAGAATATCTGTATCAGATACCTCGTATTTGACGTTCAGGCATAATAATAATGACGAAAACCATTAAACTTATATTTAAAGGAAATCTGCTACCCGTTATAAAAGAAAATAAAATATAATTGGTCTAAGCATAAACAATAAATTGTCTTGGAAACCACATATCACAATGGCGGCCTCCATGAAGCTGGGAATACTGTTCCGGTTGCGAGAATTTTTTCTCTTCACAGCAGTTGCTCCAATTATATAAGGGTCTTATTCGCCTTTGTATGAAGTACTGTTCCCACATTTGGGGGGCTTTGGTTTCTCCTCTCTTCTGGATAGGGTTGAGTCTAAGGCTAAACATTAATAAACTGTCCTCTACTTTAAACTCTCATGACCCTCTATCTCTGCGACGTGACGTTGGCGTCCAATCTCTTTTCTTTAGGTACTGCAATGGTAGGTGCTCGAGGGAATTGGCCTCTCGCATTTCATTACCATTGGGTTACCCAGCTTTCACAAGGGGTGCCCTGCTTTCGCACGAATTTTGTGTGGATTTTGGAAACACCAGGCTTGCCAGTTGTGGTACCTCCTTCTTTCCAGCCACCTCTGTTCTGTGGAACTCCCAACCATCATCTATTTATCCTCATGCATTTATTCTTCCTCTCTTCAATGCTTCCCTCTTTGCCCGCCCGAGAGAAGTGCGTTAGGTTCGAGGCTAGGTGGGTTCTCTTCTTCCTTTGTCTTTTATATGCCCCCTCCTTGGTGGTGATCTGTAAAAAAATAAAATAAAAAATAATAGCGTGCCATACAAAATGTCAACGAACCGTAGACTATCCATGCTTTGTATAATTGTCAAAAGGCTCCAAAGATTGTCCATGCTTTGTCTAATTGTCAGAGATTCTCCAAAGATTGTCCATGTTGTCTAATTGTCAAGAAGGATCCGAAAATTTTCCCTGCTTTGTCTGATTGTCAGAAATTCTGAAAAGATTGTCCATGTTGTCTAATTGTCAAAAAGGCTCCAAAGATTGTCTATGCTTTGTCTAATTGTCAAAAATTCTCCAAAGATTGCCTATATTTTGTCTAATTGTTAAAAAGGCTCCAAAGATTGTCCATACTTTATTTAATTATCAAAAAGGTTCCAAAAGCTTCAATAATTTTAGGTATGACAGCAAATAATATAAACGATTATTTGGAAATATAAATAAAATAAAATGTATATTAAAGCAAATATAAAAAAGGCTTTAGAACTTCGTATCTCTCTTGAAATGGTTGTTCAGGGAGTCGAAATCCTCGTAAATGAAATAAATAATTCGCATTTATTGATACTGTAAGTGTTAAAACTGATTTTAAAAGCCATTTGGAAATGAAATCAAATAAAATAAAATTTATATTCTAGGCCCGTATATATATATATATTAATATATATATAATATATATATATATATATATATAATATATATATATATATATATATATATATATATATATATATATATATATATATATATATATATATATATATATATATATATATATATATATATATATATATATATATATATATATATATATATATATATATATATATATATATATATATATATATATATATATATGCCAGAGTGCATATTAGGGGCCATGCATAACTCAAAAACTACTAATCCTACATTAAAATGGATTATATTTTTAAAATCCTTGTCGAATTTTAGGTAAGAAAAATTGGGAAATAAAAAATAAATTCTTATAATAAATTTTATTGCATAAGTAAAGTTACTTTTTTGAAGGCCTCGCTTGAATCATACGTCTGGCAATGTGATTTTTTAATTTTTTTTTAGAAATTTGAAAACATGGGAAATACCCCATATCGTCGACAGGAAAAGTAGTCAACAATATCATCATCACTCACTGGTCGGGGGGTACGGGGGCAGAGCCCCCCGTAGACATATGTTCTTTTTTTGAAATATTTAAGTGGTTCATTTAACTTCACCGCCTCGTGTCTAAAAGCGAACTGACACAAATTTCTGACATCGAAAGATTTTATTTTCCAACTTGTCGTACAATTTTAAACATATTTTTTTTTATTTTTTTTTTTTTTAAACAATTTTTTATACTTTTCTTACTGGAAATGACCCAATGATTTCAAATATATAATCCTTTTTAATGTACGGTTAGTACTTTTTGAGTTATGCATGGCCCCTAATGTGCACTCTGACCATATATATATATATATATATATATATATATATATATATATATATATATATATATATATATATATATATATATATATATATATATATATATATATATATATATATATATATATATATATATATATATATATATTATATATATATAGACAGATCCTTGTGCATATAAAAGAAATATAGAGATAAAACAAAGCAGTTATATATATATATATATATATATATATATATATATATATATATATATATATATATATATATATATATATATA
Source organism: Armadillidium nasatum (assembly GCA_009176605.1). Lineage (NCBI taxonomy): Eukaryota > Metazoa > Arthropoda > Malacostraca > Isopoda > Armadillidiidae > Armadillidium > Armadillidium nasatum. The sequence goes on from SEYY01019427.1 coordinate 33,050, forward strand.
TATATATATATATATATATATATATATATATATATATATTTTTTTTTTTTTTTTTTTATTTCTCCTCTGGTGGGCAAAGGCCAGAGGCCTACCATTGTTTCCACCAGAGTTGGGAGGGAAGTCGGAAACATGGTCAAATTAAAGGCCGACATGACCTGATACACGGCGTTTAAAGGTGCTAAGTCATAGGTAGTTGGGAAAATAGATGAAGGAAGTGTGTTCCAGACTTTACCAGTAGAGTAAATGTAAGATTGAGCATAGAGGTTAAGTCTGGGGTCAGAGAGTTGGACAGAGAAAGGATGAGACTGTGTAGAAAGACGAGTCGCACGAGCCCTTCTTAATGGAGGAGGTATGCGACGAGAGAGTTCAGAAGAGCAGTGTCCATTGTAATAGCGATAGTAGAGAGAGAGTGACGCAACATTTCGACGGGCAGAAAGAGATTGGAGAGAATTAGTGAGAGCAGGAGAATTGATAAGGCGAAAAGCTCTAGACTCCACCTTTTCCAGGAGAGCTGTGTGTGTGGAACCACCCCAGATGTGTGACGCATACTCCATACAGGGGCGAACAACACCCCTATACAGAGCAAGCAACTGGGGTGGTGTGAAGAAATACTGAAGGCGCCTCAGAACACCCAACCTCTTAGAAGCTTGTTTAGAAAGAGAGGTAATGTGATCTTTCCAAGAAAGATCACGAGAAAAAGAAACACCGAGAATATTAAGGAGAGATGAAGGTTTGAGTTGAGTGTTTTCGAAGAAGATATCGTAGTTGTGTGGAAGATTGTGTCGAGTAGAGAGATGGAGGAATTGAGTTTTTGAGGCATTGAAAACGACCATGTTTTCTTTGCCCCAATTGGAAATGAGAGATAGATCAGAGGTTAGTTGCTCCAAGGCCACCCTCCTTGCCTCTATTAACTGTTGCTGGGAGGGGCGTCTTTCAAAATGAAAAGAGTAATGAAGGGTGGAGTCATCAGCATAGGAGTGGATAGGAGATGAAGTAATAGAGAGAAGGTCATTAATGAAAAACAGAAAAAGTGTTGGGGATAGGACAGATCCTTGAGGAACACCACTATTAATAGATTTATAGGATGAACGGTGGCCGTCTACAACAGCTGCTATAGAACGACCGGAAAGGAAATCAGAGAGAAGGTCACAGAGAGAAGGATAGATTCCGAAAGAGGGAAGTTTGGAAATCAAAGCTTTGTGCCAGACTCTATCGAAAGCTTTCGATATGTCCAGCGCTACAGCAAAAGATTCACCGAAATGCCGAAGAGCGGAGGACCAAGAGTCAGAGAGAAGGGAAAGAAGATCACCAGTAGAGCGTTTCTTTCGAAAGCCATACTGGCGATCTGAGATAAGATTAGAAGAATTGAGATGTTTCCAAATCTTCCTGTTAAGGATAGATTCGAAAACTTTAGAAAGAACGGAGGTTAAAGAAATAGGACGATAGTTAGAGGGCTGAGAGGGGTCCCCCTTCTTCGGCACAGGCTTGAATGAGCGCACGTTTCCAGCAAGAAGGGAAGGTTGAAGTAGAAAGACATAGACGAAATAGTTTACCAAGGCAGGGTGCAAGCTCGGAAGCACAAGTTTTGAGAACCACAGGAGGGATACCATCAGGACCGTACGCCTTCTTAGTGTTAAGCTCAGAGAGAGCAGAAGTGACGTCTTTAGAAGAAATTACAATTTTAGGCATAAATGAGTTAGAGGGGGTTGAAGGAGTAGGAACAGCTCCGGAATCGTCTAAGGTTGAATTTAAAGCAAAAGTTTGAGCAAAGAGTTCAGCTTTAGAGGAAGGCAAAACGGCAGTTGTACCGTCAGAAGATACTAGAGGAGGGAAAGAGGAAGAAGCAAAGTTAGAGTTGACATTTTTTGCAAAATGCCAGAAAGGGCGAGAGGAAGAGGAGCCAGAAAGATTATTGCATTTGCGACGGAGAAAAGAGTTTTTAGTATCTCGAAGAATAGATTTTGCACGATTCCGGGATGAAATATAAGTTGCATGAGATTCTGGAGTTTGAAGACGACGGTAGTCCCTGAAGGCAGCATCCCTGCGGCGGATAGCACGAGAACAAGCAGAGTTAAACCAAGGTTTATTAGGTTTAGTGGAAGGGAAAGAATATGGAATGTGTACGCCTCCATGCCAGAGAGAATCACCTCAGTTATGCGCTCAGCGCACTCCGAGGGACCCCTCCCACGGAAACAGTAATCATTCCATGGAAAATCAGAAAAGTACGACCGCAAGTCAGACCAGTTAGTGGCACCGAAATGCCAGAAACGTCTCCTCGCCGATGGCGGGGGCCGTTCTTGCGGAAGACTTGAAGAGACAGGACAAGATACGGAGATAAGAAGGTGATCGGATGAACCCAGAGGAGGAAAGAGTTTAACAGTATAAGGAGAAGGATTAGAAGTTAGAAAAAGGTCTAGAATGTTGGGTTCATCACCAAGACGGTCAGGGATACGGGTAGGGAGTTGCACCAACTGCTCAAGGTTGTTCTGGATAGAAAATTGGAAGGCGAGTTCACCAGCTGGATCTTGAGAACTAGATGAAAGCCATTGGCGGTGGTGAACATTGAAATCACCTAAAATGATGATTTCAGAGAAAGGAGAAGAAGAAAGAATGTGTTCTATTTTGGAGTTAAGATAGTCGAAGAATTTTGGATAGTCTGTAGAGTTAGGGGATAAGTAGACAGAACAAATGAAATTTAGTTGTAGAATTGCAAGAAAGTTTGAGCCATAAAGTTGAGAATTCAGAAGACTCCAAATTAGAGACACGAGAACAGACAACATCGTTGCGCACATATGCGCAACATCCGCCTTTGGCTGAAAATTGAGGATAGAGACAGTAGGAGGAAACAGAGTAGGGTTTGCTGTCAGAGCACTCAGACACCTGAGTTTCAGTTAAGAACAAGAGATGAGGTCTAGAAGAAGAGAGGTGGTGTTCGACAAAGTGGAGATTAGAAAAAAGACCGCGAATGTTGCAGAAATTAATGAAAAACGAAGACCGTGCACCAGGGCAAGCCGGCATAGAGGTCTTGGTGGCGCCAACCCCATCACCGGAGGCCACCAACTCCCAAGTGGTGATGGGGGAAGGAGTAGATGAGGGGCTATTTTGGAATCCGCCCCTCTTGGATTCTCCGAGGCAGATTTAAGTTTCGCCATTTTTGATTAATTTAATAGGTAATGTAAGTAAGTGTAAGCGTTTGTAAATATTGTAGGACACATGTGAAGAAGGAGGAAAGGTTGGAGCATAGGCACTCCAATGTGAGTCAAGGGTACACTAGAGACCCTCTGAGAAGATGAAACGCGAAAAGGAACGAACCAAAGGGCAACGGAGTGAAACGGAATGGTCTAGCCCATCCTATCACTCCGTGGGTTATGCCCAATGGGGGGTACTTACATCGCTTCGGACGGCGCTACGTCCTCCCCCTATATATATATATATATATATATATATATATATATATATATATATATATATATATATATATATATATATATATATATATATATATATATATATATATATATATATATATATATATATATGTGTGTGTAGGGAGGGAGCAGTCAGCTTGTTGTGTTGATTGGGCTTTAGAATAAACGCTCTGAAAAATTTTTCTATATTTAGAGAATTCATTGGTTTAAAACATTAATTTTATTATTTTGCTTTGTTTGTTTTTCTTTTTTATTTATTTATTTGGAACGACTTTGGCTATCATGAAACAGATTATTAGAACTGGAAGTTAATTTTTTCCTATATATATATATATATATATATATATATATATATATATATATATATATATATATATATATATATATATATATATATATATATATATATATATATATATATATATATATATATATATATATAATATATATATATATATGAATTGATTTTTTTTAAGTAATTTAAATTTAATATATGTAATATTGTAACCATAACTAAAGTAATTTAATTTTACCAAACCTACCTATCCTAAAATTATTTATATAATGTAATTAAAAACTTATCAAATTTTATTCCAAGCAGTGATAATATATTAATATAATATATATATATATATATATATATATTATATATATATATATATATATATATATATATATATATATATATATATATATATATATTATATATATATATATATATATATATATATATATATATATATATATATATAATATATATATATATATATATATATATATATATATATATATATATATATATATAAATATATATATATATATATATATATATATATATATATATATATATATATATATATATATATATATATAATATATATATCAATAATAATAAGAAAAAAGAAGTAGAAGAAGAGGAAGAAGAAGAAGAAATATTAACAGTATTCGTTAAAAATTCCTAAAACTATTAAAGAAAACGGGCTGAGGTATATGACCTTGACTCAGCTAGGCAAGTTAACTCTC
>SEYY01019427.1:52500-60000 GCA_009176605.1 Armadillidium nasatum
TTATAATTCTTACGGTCATTGGAAATAAGGATCGTGAAAAATTTTTCTTAACGAGAAAGGTTGTTGATGAAAAATATTTAAGAAGCCCTTTTGCTAAAGCAACTTTTTCTATTTATTGTTGCCTTTGTTATCGAGATTTTTTATTATTATTAGAATACCTGTCCCAGCTCAGGTCAAATGTTTATTCTTTGATGAGTACAGACGTGAAATTTGCACTGAGTCGATTAAAAACAACTTGACATATGAAAATGATACTCTGGTCTTATTTATGTTATTCTAAATTTACTTAGAAAAATCAACTTCTTTATGTTTTTCAGTGATAAATAAGCATAAAAGGATTTTGAAGTATCTTAATTTTTTATGTATTTTGCAGGTGCCAAAATGGTGAATCCGGTAACTTCTAAGTCACATTTCGGGAGGTTCATCGTGTCCAACTGTTGCATGTTTTTCACTTTAAGAACTGGAACTCTCATAATAGGAATTACGCAGTTAGTAAGTTTATAACATTTTAAATTTGAACTCTGTACTATAGAGCAAGGTAGTTTATTTTACTTATTTATTTAAATTTAAGATAAATTTTAACAAAATAGAAATCTGCAAATAATAAGTATAATCTGTCTTTAATTAAAAAAAATCAAAATTAATAATCTTTGTTTGTTGAAGGGTCTCATTCTTGTACGAGTTGGCATAAATTATTTTACTCTTCTATCATGGCTATCTTATGTAGCTGGCTTGCCTCAATTGTCATTACTTATTTCATGGCATTCAGCGTCATTATTAATACATATTAGTTTCACAACAGGCGTTCTGCTCTTCTTTCTCTGTCCGTTGATGTTAGAGTATCCTGGGTTTTACTGAGTACTTTATTCTTTGAATAACTCTGGATGTTCTTTATCGTACAGATCAATAAATTATTTTTTTTATTATTTCCAAATATGATAATGTTACCGTTAATTCTTATTCTGGTTCGGTCTGGTCTAAGTGCAAATATCTGTTGAAATCATTCTGAAAGATCTTGCTATTATCCTGAATTCTACCAAACTAGTTGATGTCAGGGTACTTTGGTTCCTCTGGTACATTGTCAGTTGCTTGTTTTTGGTGGAATATATTCTATCTAGGGATGGAGTGAAGTATCGGTATCGGTATCGGCAAGTATCGGTATCGGCAAAATTTTTGGATAGGAGTAAAGTATCGGCATATTATCGTTTTTCCGATACCCTGGTATTATTATAGGTATCGGTATCGGTAAAAATTTTGGTATCGCTCCATCCCTAATTCTATCAATTACATAGTCGTAAATTTCCCTTCTTTGTTAGTAAGCATTTGCTTTTCTCAGCTTCAACATCTATATGTCTCGTACATTTGAAGTGATTGTTTTTTAATATTAAAACAGTTGTTGTTTTGCTGATGCAGTAATATTTTCAGTGCTGAAATCTAAAATGAACCCAACATCCAGCCCACCACTTTCAAAACCTGTAAGTTTTTCTCCGAACGGTCTCTTCTGACGGTCGAATTGTTGCGTCACTCTCTCTATATATACTATCACCATTACAATGGACTCTTCTTAACTCTCCCATCGCACACCTCCTACATTGAGAAGGACTCGTGCGACACGCCTTTATAGACAGTCTCATCCTTTCTCTGTCCAACTTTCCGGCTGCAGACTTGACCGCTATGGTCAAACTTATATTATTCTATACTAGTAAAGCTAGGAATACACTTCCTATATAAGTTTTCTCAACTTCCTTTCACTTACACACCTTCACACGCCATGTATCTGGACATATCGGCCTTTAACTTAAAAAGATTTCCGCTATTTCAAAGACTGTGGTGGAAATTAGTAGCCCTCTGTCCTTTGCCCACCAGAGGTGATAGTCTGAAACTCTATTTTTACACAGTAGTTTTTAAGCCGATTTAACCAAATTTTAATCGAAATAAAGTACAATTCATTACACACTTTTAATTATTAATTAATAATGATAATCAACAACAAGCCTTCAATGTTATTATTATTATTATTATTATTATTATTATTATTATTATTATTATTATTATTATTATTATTATCAGTAAAAGCAGTAGAGGAGGAATTTTTATTTGGTTATATATCTCTCATTATTCCGATACGAATTTATGGCTGATATAAAAGAATATAAAAGTGAAATTTGCCAAACGTATATATATATATATATATATATATATATATATATATATATATATATATATATATATATATATATATATATATATATATATATATATATATATATATATATATATATATATATATATATATATATATATATATATATATAGATATCCGGATGTACATATCTCGAGGCCTTAGGTAAAAGCATAAGCCCCTTATATATATATATTATATATATATATATATATATATATATATATATATATATATATATATATATATATATATATATATATATATATATATATATATATATATATATATATATATATATATATATATATATATATATATATATATAAGCAGAAATCTTTTGAAGTTTTGTTCAATTAGGACCCGACTTGAACCTATTCAACTGAATTCATCATTAAGTAACATGTGCTAAAATTTATTTTATCAATTTTTTTCCTGCCATATTTAATAGATTTTGTGGTAACTAAGAACTCAAATATTGATGGACTAAGACTATTAGAATTGCTTTTGGATTGCGCATCAAAATTTTCTGTAATGCTTCTCTCTGATGACGCAAAATATGACTGTTTGGAACTGTTTTAGAGTAAGTCTTGTTGTGAAATTACGACATCAGATTGGAGTATCCATGAAAATTAAATCATTGTTTAGAACAAATGTTAAGTCTTAAGATTTCCAATATAAGTGGTTCTTGGTTACCATGTTCACATGTAAAAAATCTTGAGTCTAGTTATTAGCTTAGCAAATGCCGAAATAGTTTACTGATTGTAATTGGCTTGTCATAAGCCAAAGCATTTATTTTTTTTCAATTGTATTAAAGTCAGTCTCTCCAACATAAAAGGTTTTCTTACTGCATTATCTCCTTAATTATGTAGTGTGCAGCATCTCCTTCATCATGTAGTGATATTTCATAATTTCCTCCATGGAATTCAGTTAAATTGGTTTTGTCTGCCTCTCAACTCTGTAATTAAATCCTTCAAACATCTCACTTACCACCTGGGTGAGTACTGAGGGAGGGAGGGGAATAAAAAAATAAATAAAAAATATAGATGGAGTAGAGGAAGCCTTCGTGTAGAAAAAAAAACCTTGAGAATAGAAACCAATGGACACATTTCTTTCAAGTTATAATTTAGCATATTGCCCCAATCTTAATCTTGAAAATTAAATTTCCAAACCATTAAGATGTCACTGTTTTATTAAAGACACACTATTGTTATTATAATGAAATTATAAGTGACGCAAAAAGAAGTCTTTAATTAAAACTGAAAAAAGACAGCATTGTAGGAAACAATGAAGATTCCATATTTTTCTTCGAAATTGGCAAAATTGACAAAATGCTATTATTATTATTATTATTATTATTATTATTATTATTATTATTATTATTATTATTATTATTATTATTATTATTATTATTATTATTATTATTATTATTAATTATTATTATTATTATTATTATTATTATTATTATTATTATTATTATTTTATTATTATTATTATTATTATTATTATTATTATTATTATTATTATTATTATTATTATTATTAATTATTATTATTATTATTATTATTAATTGTATTATTATTAATTTTTATCTAATTGTATATTAATTTAAAGTTTAATTTATTATTAATATTTTTATTATTATTATGATTATTATTATTATTATTAAATAATAATAATAATAATAATAATAATAATAATAATAATAATAATAATTAATAATTATTATAATTATTATTATTATTATTATTATATATATTTTATTAAAGAAGATATTTAGAATGTTTTCGACTACTATTTTTTTTCATTGCTATTCATTATTATTCATTACGGAGCTTTGCATTTTCTGAAGAAGTAAAATGATGATTGCCTTCTGTCAGAATATTCTGTAGCCATTTTTTTTTATTTTTTTTTTTTAACAATATAGTTTTCCTTGTGAGACCTTTCACCGAGCACCTCGTAGGTCCTTTAAGTACTCTGGGACAACACTAGATATATGGATGTAAAAAGTATGTTTACCCTCATTTTGCATCCAACTATGGTTTGGCAAGTTTAGCCCTCCCATTATTTCTTCCAAGAATTCTTGATAGCTTTGACTTGAAGCTCGACCAACTTTATTTTTCATTGATTTCAAAGTGGGTCTTTTCCTAATTTGCAAGTTTCAGATCGGACAAATTTTCTTGCCTTTATTTTTTCACTGGTTATTATTGAAATTTAAAAAAGAAAAGAGAAGTAGCAAAGTCAATCTGAAGACAAAGCATTCAGAAATATTTTATCCAAACATCAGTGCGATGTTTAAATGTAAAATCATTACCATTAGCAGTTCCATCAAATGTCTTTTGATCTGGGCATCCGATTTCGTCTTTCTGGTCACGTTTTAACTATCCAGTACTTGCTTTTAGCTCCTTTATCTTACCTTCATAGGAAACAATTTTTTTGTGTATCTATCTAAAATGCACCTCACATTTTCGCAAGTCTCCTTTGTCTGAATTAGCACTTGGAATTTAGATATTGGTACTAATATCCATTTCATGGAAGAATACCCTTTGAAATTCTTTTGCAAAAATCAGTTGGAAGCTTCCTCCAAGAAGGGCTGAACTCGATTTCAGAGTAGTTACATGAAAACCCCATAGGTTTGTCTTCAGCCAAAGAAAGTTAGCAACTTGTTATTTGTAACGATAACAAAGAAGCATTAATTCTTTGTGGTAGATTTTTTATTTTTGTCTAGAACCAAGAACTTCTTTTGTACTCTTAGATTTCTTAGGTGTATTGAACCCTTTTGTACTCTTAGATTCCTTAGGTGTGTTGAACTCTTTTGTACTCTTAGATTCCTTATATGTATTGAACTCTTTTGTACTCTTAGATTCCTTAGGTGTATTGAACCCTTTTGTACTCATAGATTCCTTAGGTGTATTGAGCCCTTTTGTTCTCTTAGATTCCTTTGGTGTATTGAACCCTTTTGTTCTCTTAGATTCCTTAGGTGTATTGAACCCTTTTGTACTCTTAGATTCCTTAGGTGTATTGAACTCTTTTGTACTCTTAGATTCCTTAGGTGTATTGAACCCTTTTGTACTCTTAGATTCCTTAGGTGTATTGAACTCTTTTGTACTCTTAGATTCCTTAGGTGTATTGAACCCTTTTGTACTCTTAGATTCCTTAGGTGTATTGAACTCTTTCAACAACTCATTGAGTTTTCCGTGTGTAAGCAACTGAAGCAAATTTGCAGTTTTTTTTTCAGTATTGTAGACATCCTCATCTTCTAAACCTATATTAGTTTTTGTTGTAGAATTTTCCCAAACATCTTTAGGAGAGAAACTTCAAAGTTTTTTATAATGCTACTTTAAACTACTATTAATTTATTTTACACCTTACTCCCCAATTTTAAAGATGAAGCAATGGTCACCAATGTGATTTTTGGGCTCTTTTCACATAAGTACACCAAAATAGCATCTCTTGTTTCTTAACCGTTTTCTTGAGGAATCCAAGATATTGTTGGTCAATAAGATTAAAACCAAAGAACATAAACTTTATGTGAAACCAAAGGAAATAAACTCTGTTTAATAGCAACATAACTAACACTTTGCAAATATATTTTTGGGATTTTTTCACGCGCATGAACGTACGGCACTTTTCAAGCAGAAAAAAAAATTTGCAAAGCAACCATGACTGAAAATTAAGAAAACACTGAAATAAGTAAAGTTTGCAAGTCTGCTGACCTTAGGTTCAGGTTTGCAAACCCAAATTGATAAACTAAATATTCCTGTCTTATTTATTATTTTAAATATTCAGTTTTTATTTCCATTTATTTTAAATTATTTATTTCTTCAATATCACTAAAGTACTGAGTCATTATAATACAAGAATAGCTATTCATGTCCGAAAATCATAAACTGCATTAGCAATGGAGTGAAGTATCGGTATTGGTAAAAAATGACCGATACCGATACCAGATTTTTTAACTGTGAAGAACAAAAATTATATATATATATATATATATATATATATATATATATATATATATATATATATATATATATATATATATATATATACTATATATATATATATATATATATATATATATATATATATATATATATATATATATATATATATATATATATATATATATATATATATATATATATATATATATATATATATATATATATATATATATATATATATATATATATATATATATATATATATATATATATATATATATATATATATATATATATATATATATATATATATATATATATATATATATATATATATATATATATATATATATATATATATATATATATATATATATATATATATATATATATATATATCCCTGTATTATTTCACCCTGTCAAATAAAACCAGCATATTTCGCCATCTTCTCTTAAAAGTCCCTCTCTTAGAGTGCTCTAAAAGATCATGTTTTACGGCTCATTCGTTTCAGTGACAGTCCTTGAGTTTTATTTAAACTCTCAGGAAAGATTTTACCCTTTCAGTGGGACAATCATCTTTTCCATCTAACCTCTAAACACTCTCTCAACTCTCAAAGAGCTCTCCAGAAGACCATGCTTCACGGAGCTAAGGTTTCCCATGCTTGCCCTGGAGTTGTTATAAGGAGTAAGCATTAATTATAGGGCTATGTTGCTAGTCCTGTTATCCATATATATATATATATATATATATATATATATATATATATATATATATATATATATATATATATATATATATATATATATATATATATATATATATATATATATATATATATATATATATATAAAAGTAAGCGTTGAAACGCTGATAATAAAACACATGTAAGTTTATACACAAACATAATATATCATGCAGAATGATATGTCTTTTTATCCTTTGTTATGACAATTTTAGTTTCACTACTCTCATTGCTGCTGCTTTATATTTATTTACATTTATTACATACATACTTATGTATACTTTTTTCTGTTATCATGAAGAATAAGCTGTTTTAATTGGATTTTCCAGAAGCGTCATTTGTGCTCATAGAGTATGAACCTTTGATAATATGTATCCAATGCCATAATAAGACTTAGTTTAAGGTTTGGTACTCTTGAGATTTTGCGTCCTTATTGAAACCTGAAGATGGTTAAAAAATTAGAAGAATCCCAACCGCCCGACGTATATCTTCGGGTACAAACCACGAGTAACAACGCATTGTGAAGAGGACTTTTTAAAGTAGCATTATTATTGATTGAAAAAATTAGCGAACTTAGGATATTGACGCATCATAAGAAAATAACTGACAACTTGGCAACCGTTATCGG
>SEYY01019427.1:62500-75000 GCA_009176605.1 Armadillidium nasatum
CAAACATTTCGTCTAAGTTCTTGTTTACCGATAAAGCAAATTTTGACTCCATTGTTTAGGCTAATCGGCAAAACCTACGTTATTTGAGTAGTGCTAAACCCTCACTGGATGAATTCGACAAAGATGCAAGGTGCTGATAAATTGATTGTGTGAGCTAAATTATTAAAAGGAGTGACAGAAGTATTGGAACGTTTACAATCACAGGTAATCTTAATGCAGAAAAGTATTTTCACATGTTGTAAGAAACTATTTTCTCATCCCTGATAAAAGAGGACTGTGACTTCTCAGTTTGCTTCCAACAAGAAGATAGGGTTTCATCTCATTATGGTATTCATATGCGTGAATTATCTGCAGTGTCCGGATTCTTGGATTGGTTGGCGTGGTCCTGTGGAGTAACTTCCAAATATACCTAGATATCAACCACACCTCTTGATTTTTTTCTTTTATGGGCACTTGAATGCCCATGTGTATCAGGAAGAAATACTAGACTTAAATCATTTTGAAGAACTTATTGAAAACGCCATTACTGGCAAAACTCCAGATATGCTATTCGTGTCCATTAGCTGTAGCATACACGTATTCAGGTTTATTTGGTAAACCCTGGCAACCATGTGAAACATATGTGAATAAAATGTTTTTCGTAAACCGCTTTGTATTTTCCCTCTGTATGGTTACTAATAGACCACCCAATATATATATATATATATATATATATATATATATATATATATATATATATATATATATATATATATATATATATATATATATATAATATATATATATATATATATATATATATATATATATATATTATATATATATATATATATATATATATATATATATATATATATATATATATATATATATATATATATATATATATATATATATATATATATATATATATATATAATATTGATATATACAGACCCAGGGTAGGACGCGTGAACCTGATACCTGAACTTACATTAATAACTGCCGATTCATCAAAAAAAAAATTGTAATATACAGTTTATAGCAAGGTCTAATATTATAATAATCCCAATACCCACATATTACTAAAGTACAGCAAACATTATACTTGTAACCGAACCCCATTTCAAACATACAAAATTTACCTAATTCTCTAATCATTTCTCGTGTAGATAATTCGAGATATTTCACTCTACACCAATACTAGTGGATTTCTCCCTCCATCTCACTCTGTCCTCCGCGACTCTCCTACATTCTTCCACATTCAAACCTCTCACCCCAATATGTCCCTCACCCCATCTATTCACCTCCACCGTTCTGCAACTTCCTTGACCTGAAATGGAGTTTGATATCAAAAAATTTCAAATAAAGCTACTAAGTTTCCTCTTAACAGTATAAATTACTGAGATAGGTAATAATCTTCTAAGTAACAGTTTTGGTGACTACAAATTAAAATATATATATATATATATATATATATATATATATATATATATATATATATATATATATATATATATATATATATATATATATATATATATATATATATATATATATATATATATATATTTTTTTTTTTAATTTTTTTTTTGGCTGATCGGAGGGGCAAGTGTTGGTAAGTTATTAATTTAATTAAAAACAAATATATTAATAAATTTATTCATTAATAAATAATTTTTTTAGTTCTTATTTTTGTATGGAAAAATATTACCAATTAAAATTTATTATAATATATATATATATATATATATATATATATATATATATATATATATATATATATATATATATATATATATATATATATATATATATATATATATATATATATATATATATATATATATATATATATATATATATATATATATTATACATAACTTAGTTAAACATGTTAATTTGCTAGAGTAAGCACTTATTAATATTGATTTATTATTTATTTAAAATTTAATCATAATTTGTAATAAAAAAATAATAATTTATTTTAATTTAATTCATTTGTTTTAAATATTTTTATTTTATCATTTCAGTTTTCAAATTAAGAATTATTAAAACACTTTTATATGTAAAAAAAAAAAAAAATATATACATCGAGGAATGGAACTATTCTAGGAGGTTTCTACCAATGATCTCCATTGAGGGGTCGAACCAACATTTTCAAGCACGTGACTCAATCACTACCGGTCTTATACCGTAGCGACATATCGTTGCTTAAGCTGCGATACCTCTGAGTCCGAAAATATGAAAAAAAAATCACCCCATATTTCTAGCGACATCTCGTAACTCAGAGTAATTTAAACTCAGAGTAATTTCTAACGCCTATAAATCGATTGGAGAAATATCTAGCTACTCAGTAAGGTCCTAAATTTTTAAAACGTTTTTTTCATTCTCATGTAAAACGCGATATTTTGAGTTGCTAATTATCACAGCTTAAGCGACGATATGTAAATAAATAACTTAAGTTTATTAAGTTATTTAGTGTAAACTGATGATAATCATAACACCCTAAATGAAATTTCGTCTCTTTATTTCAGGGCATAGTGCCTATGTTGGGATAATTTCAACGATTCTCATGATTGCTTCAGGAGTTCTAACCATTCTTGCTATTAAAAAGGTAAGTAAGAATAAAGACTTTAAATATTGAACAAAAAGTTTTCCACTTTTTAAATAAAAATGGAACAGGTTTAAGAGCATATTTTTTTATATTTAGAGCGAATATAAATAAATAAATTAAAAATAGATTGAATACTCTATAATTGTTTTAAAAGGACATACCTAAGAGATAAATTTTGTAAGCTAAGTAAGAAAATTCAAATTAGCACCTGTTGGACGATGAGATGATACTTACAACATGGAGAGTGTTAGTGAGAGTAGGGGAGGTAATAAATAAAAAATCCTTCGAATCCTCCATTTCAAGATGGGCAATGTGAGGAATCACCTCAAATATACTATGCGAACAACTTCCCTATACAGGGTAGGCAACTGGAACGAAGGGAAAAAATTCTGGAGATTCCTTGGAACATCTAACACCTTAGAAGCTTGTTTATTGAGAGAATGCTTCTTTTCAAGAAAGGCTGACGAGAAAAGGAAATTCCAAAAACATTTAGAAAAGGTAGAGATTCGAGTTGTGCGTTTGATAAGATGATGTTATAACTGAGGGAAAGTTTTTGTCGAATAGATAGATGAATGAAATTATTTTTGTGACATTGATAACAATGACGTTTTCCCTGGTCCAGTTAGAAATTTGAGAAAATCATAGGCCATTTGCTCTAAAGCTGCCTTACTAACATTGTATCTTCGAAGTTGAATGGAACGTCTTTCAAGACGAAAGAAATAATGAAGATCTTAATCGTCACCATGAGAGGTAGGTGATTAAGTGACAGAGGTGTCTTTGAAGAAAAGTAGAAAAAAGAGTTAGAAGTAACCAGATCCTTTAGGAACACCACTATTAATTGTCCAAGTACGATTTCCTGTAAGAACGCCCTAACATTGAGCTTTGATTAATAAAAATGAGGTCTAGTAAGGAGGAAAGGTGATGCTCAAAAAATTTGAAATTTGAAAAAGATATCACAAATATTGCATAAATTAGTGAAGAAAGAAGAACGTGTACCAGAACAGGTTTTAATCCATTGATAAATAAAGTAGTCAAAATAGAATATATTTATTATGTAATAGTGTTTGTGTGTGGGGTGAGAGAAACAAAGGAGTGCCTACTGATGAAACCTATTGATACTCCTTTGTCGAGTAGATATTTAAATTTTTTTTTTTAAATAAAAAGTTCACATCTCACGGGCAGTGCCCTATTCGAAGGGATTAACTTTTCTAGGTAGTGTATACCTAGGATCCTCAAGTGGGATCAAACCGGCGCCCTCAAGCACGTGAGTCAATCACTCTACCGTTTGAGCCACTGTAGACGTGAATGAAATTATTTTTGTGACATTGATAACAATGATGTTTCATTGAAGGAAAAGATGTGAGAGAGAGGAACCACTGAACAACGAGATATTACTTGATACAACATATGCTCAGTAAGGTCAGAGAAACCTAATGGTTTCGTACGACACCTGCCACCTCATATATAAGTAGAGTGTATTAAAAATGTTGGAAATTGTAGGCGTGCTATCATTCAAAATAAATCAAATTTATAATTTTATATTTCTTATTCGATATATAATTATATCTTATTTAATTATATTTTATATAATTATATCTTATTTAATTATATTTTATTTATTTATATCTTATTTTTTTTCAGGAGGCACCCAATTACCTTTGGTGGGCAGTTTACCTCAACATAAGTATCGGAATTTGGCTGATTTTGTTCGTAATCATCATGTTAGCAACTCTTCGCTGGCCAATGGCTATTGGAGGCATCATTAACTCTATCATTATTTTCTATTTTGCATCCGTACTACGTTCTTATGCTTTTGAAGTAAGAAAATAGTATTTGTCATTTAAATTATTACAAGTTTGCTGTTGAGTAATATTTTTTGCTTATTTCACTCTTGTAATCAAAATTAAATTATACTTCGTAACATATTAGAAAGGGAAAAATAAAACATAGTTTTCTTCGTCTTCGCCTCCTAGTACTTATAAATCGGTGTTTCCTATTATTCTCTTCCTAAACAACCCAGAAGCAGAAACTTCAAGTTCAACACTCAACAACTCAACAAAGTTATTCTAACATATTCTTGTCTAATTATTATTATTATTAAATACACATACCTTTGTTTTTGGCAGTAAGTATATATATATATATATATATATATATATATATATATATATATATATATATATATATATATATATATATATATATATATATATATATATATATATATATATATATATATATATATATATATATATATAATATATATATAAAAAAAAAAAAAAACACATTTTAAAATTATCAATAACTCGATAATTATCCAATGTAGTTAGTTCAAAATTAGACAAGAGCATATTTGATGGTTTATTTATATTTGAAAATTTTAAAAAATTCTACCTTTATTTGTTGATATTTGATGATTCTTTTTTTCAAGCTATATAAAAAGCTTAATCTCAATTGTTTTATTTCAGAAATTTATATCCTTGAGATAATGCCTTTTACCGAAGAAGATAAAATTCTTATTAAACATTATCGAATGGAGAAGAAGTATGGCAGAATGAAATTATTACATGAATTCCCTCACAAAGGATGGACTTTAGGGGGTTTAGACACTCTGCTAAAGAAAATTGATGAAACTGCAAGCATTAAACGAAAAGCAAGAAGCATGCCTCCCAAGACGACTAGAAGTGACAATAACATCAATGAAGTTTCACAAGGAATTATCAGTCAAGAAGGCCAACCCGGAACTCACGAGACGCCTGCAAAAATACAATTTTGCAAAGTGATCGAAATGGAAAGAAAACATTTAGAACAATTTTTCTAAGTTTTTAGCATCTAAAAATATTGAAAGGATTTCTTTTTTATTATGCAAAACAGTCAATCATTAAACTTATTCTAATTAATTAATGAAATTAATGGCAGAATGAAATTATTTAAAGAATTCCCTCACAAAGGGGGTTCAACTGAGAATATCTTCTCATCGCTAAAAAAGCAGACATTTAAATTTTGCGGCGTAACAAGCCGCAACAGTCTCTTTGCGCACACAACTCGTTTAGCTTCGTTCGTTCGATTTTTGATCACGAATTTTTTTTATAGGGTTTAAGGTTGAGATCTTGTTTGATGATACTCTTGATGCTACTTTTGGAAATTCCGAGTGACTTTGAAATTTGTCCAGGTGTTTCGTGAGTTCCGGGTTGGCTTCTTAACTTAGAATTCTTTGTAAAACTTCATTAATGTTATTGTCACTTCTAGACATCTTGGGACGCCCGCTTCCTGCTTTTCGTTTAATGCTTGCAGTTTCATCAATTTTCTTTAGCAGAGTGTCTAAACCCCCTAAAGTCCATCCTTTGTGAGGGAATTCATGTAATAATTTCATTCTACCATACTTCTTCTCCATTCGATAATGTTTAATAAGAATTTTATCTTCTTCGGTAAAAGGCAGTATCTCAAGGATATAAATTTCTGAAGTAAAACAATTGAAATTAAGCTTTTTATATAGCTTGAAAAAAAATCATCAAAAATGAACAAATAAGGGTAGAATTTTTAAAATTTTCTCAAATATAAATAAAGCATCAAATATGCTCTCGTCTAATTTCGAATTATCTACGTTGGATAATTATCGAGTTATTGATAATTTTAAAATGCATGTTTTTTTTTTTACCACCATTTCGAAAGCTTTCGATAGAGTCTGGTACAAAGCTTTGATTTCCAAACTTCTATAGCAGCTGTTGTAGACTGCCAACGTTCATCCTTTAAATCTATTAATAGTGGTGTTCCTCAAGAATCTGTTCTATCCCTCTATCCCCAACACTCTTTCTGCTTTCCATTAATGACCTTCTATCTGTTACTTCATCTCCTATCCACTCTTATGCTGATGACTCCACCTTGCATTATTCCTTTCAATTTGTAAGGCGCCCCTCCCAACAGCAGTTAATAGATGCAACGAAGGTAGGGTTGGCCGAGCTCCGGAATTTTCCGCACCGCACCGCACCACACCGCACCAGGTCGTCGTGCACCGCACCGCACCAGTTGGCGTTCATTACGCACCACACCGCACCGCACCGGAAGCAAAATGCAGTGCACCGCACCGCACCGCACCAAAAGCTAAACTAAGCGCACCGCACCGCACCGAAATCAGCGCACCACGCACCGCACCGCACCGACATATACAATTTAAAGCATTTAATATATATATATATATATATATATATATATATATATATATATATATATATATATATATATATATATATATATATATATATATATATATTATATATATATATATATATATATATATATATATATATATATATATATATATATATATATATATATATATATATATATATATATATATATATATATATATATATATATATATATATATATATATATATATATATATATATATATATATATATATATATATATATATATATATATATATATATATATATATTTCACCTCTGGTGGGCAAAGGCCAGCGGCCTACTAAAATTCCACCAGAGTTAGGGGGAAGACGGAAGCCTGGTCAAATTAAAGGCCGACGTGACCTGATACAGGACGTTTGAACGTGTGTAAGTCATAGGAAGTTGAAAAAATAGAAGAAGGGAGTGTGTTCAAGACTTTACCAGTAGAGTACATGTATGACAGAGCATAGCGGTTAAGTCTGGGGTCAGAGAGTTGGACAGAGAAAGGACGAGACTGTGTAGAAAGTCGAGTCGCACGAGCCCTTCTCGGTGGAGGAGGTATGTGACGAGAGAATTCAGAAGAGCAGTATCATTGTAATAGCGATATTATAGAGAGTGACGCAACAATTCGAAGCGCAGAAAGAGATTGAAGAGAGTTAGTAAGAGCAGGAGAGTTGATGAGACGAAATGCCCTAGACTCTACCTTCTCTAGGACAGCTGTATGTATGGAACCAAATACATAGATGTGCGAAGCATACTTCATACAAGGGCGAACAACACCCCTTTACATAGCAAGCAAATGGGGTGGAGTGAAGAAATACTGAAGGCGCCTCAGAACACCCAACCTCTTAGAAGCTTGTTTAGAAAGAGAGGTAATGTGATCTTTCCAAGAAAGATCACGAGAAAAGGAAACACCGAGAATATTAAGAACAGATGAAGATCTGAGTTGAGTGTTTTCGAAGAAGATATCATAGTTGTATGGAAGATTGTGTCGAGTGGAGAGATGGAGGAATTGAGTTTTTGAGGCATTGAAACAACCATGTTTTCTCTGCCCCAATTTGAAATAAGAGATAGATCAGAGGTCAGCTGCTCCAAGGCAACCCTCCTTGCGTCTAGTAACTGTTGTTGAGAGGGGCGCCTTTAAAATTGAAAAGAGTAATGAAAGGTGGAATCATCAGCATAGGAGTGGATAGGAGATGAAGTAACAGAGAGAAGGTCATCAATGAAAACTAGAAAAAGTGTTGGGGATGGAACAGATAGTTGAGGAACACCACTATTAATAGATTTATAGGATGAACGGTAGCCGTCTATAACCAGAAAGGAAATTATAGAGAAGGCCACAGAGAGAAGGGTAGATTCCGAAAGAGGGAAGTTTGGAAATCAAAGCTTTGTGCCAGACTCTATCGAAAGCTTTCGATATGTCCAGCGCGACAGCAAAAGTTTCACCGAAATGCCAAAGAGTGGAGGACCAAGAGTCCGAGAGAAGGGAAAGAAGATCACCCTTAGAGCGTTTCTTACGAAAGCCATACTGGCGATCAGAGATAAGATTAGAAGAATTGAGATTTTTCCAAATCTTTCTGTTAAAGATAGATTTGAAAACTTTATAAAGAGCGGAAGTTAAAGAAATTGGACGGTAGTTAGAGCTTTGAGAGGGGTCCCCCTCCTTTGGCACAGGCTGAATGAGCGCACGTTTCAAGAAAGAAGGGAAGGTTGAAGTAGAAAGACATAGGCGAAATAGTTTACCAAGGCATGGTGCAAACTCGGAAGCACAAGTTTTGAGAACCACAGGAGGGATACCATCAGGATCGTATGCCTTCTTAGTGTAAAGTTCAGAGAGAGCAGAAATGACATCTTTAGAAGAAATTACAATTTTAGGCATAAAAGAGTTAGAATTGTCTAAGGTTGAATGAAAGGCAAAAGTTTGAACAAAGAGTTCAGCTTTAGGGGAGGGCAAAACGGCAATTGAACCGTCAGAAGATACTAGAGGAGGGAAAGAGGAAGAAGCAAAGTTAGAGTTGACATTTTTGGCAAAATGCCAAAAAGGGTGAGAGAAAGAGGAGCCAGAAAGATTATTGAATTTTCTACGGAGAAAAGAGTTTTTAGTATCTCCAAGAATAGATTTTGCTCGATTTCGGGATGAAATATAAGTTGAGTGAGGTTCTGGAGTTTGAAGACGACGGTATTCCCTAAAGGCAGCATCCCTGAGGCGAATAGCACGAGAACAGAGTTAAACCAAGATTTGTTAGGTTTAGTAGAAAGGAAAGAATATGGAATGTACGCCTCCATGCCAGAGAGAATCCCCTCCGTTATGCGCTCTTCACACTCCGAGGAACCCCTCCCACGGAAACAGTAATCATTCCTTGGAAAATCAGAAAAGTAAGACCGCAAGTCAGGCCAGTTAGTGGCACCGAAATGCCATAAACGTCTCCTCGACGAAGGCGGGGGCAGTTCTTGTGGAAGACTTGAAGTGACAGAACAAGATACAGAGATAAGAAGGTGATCGGATGAACCTAGAGGAGGAAAGAGTTTTACAGTATAAGGGGAAGGATAAGAAGTTAGGAAAAGATCTAGTATGTTGGGTTCATCACCATCGGGTAGGGATATGCACCAACTGCTCAAGGTTGTTTTGGATAGAAAATTGGTAGGCGAGTTCACCAGCTGGATCAAAAGAACTAGATGAAAGTCATTGGCGGTGGTGAACATTGAAATCACCTAAAATGATGATTTCGGAGAAAGGAGAAGAAGGAAGAATGTGTTCTATTTTAGAGTTAAGATAGTCGAAGAATTTTTGATAGTCTGTAGAGTTAGGAGACAAGTAGACAGAACAAATGAATTTAGTTTTGGAGTTCCAAAAAAGTTTAAGCCATAAAGTAAAGAATTCAAAAGATTCCAAATTAGAGACACAAGAAAGGACAACATCATTGTGCACGTCTGCGCAATATCCGCCTTTGGGTGAAAATTGAGGATAGAGACAGTAGGAGGAAACAGAGTAGGGTTTTCTCTCAGAACACTCAGGCACTTGAGTTTCAGTTAAATATATATATGTATATATATATATATATATATATATATATATATATATATATATATATATATATATATATATATATATATATATATATATATATATATATATATATATATATATATATATATATATATATATATATATACTCAACAACAATTAATTAATGCTAGGAGAGTGACCCTGTAGTAGTCATCTTCTGGTCTTTCTCTCAGAGGGGAGAGAAAACATGGGAATTTTCCATCACCAAAACTCTGATCCTCCATCTTTCTACTCGATAGACCATTCAATGCAATTCTGACATCGCCACTCAAACTTTCGTCTGTCCTTAAATATTCTCGCTATTTCTTTTTCTCGTAATCTTTCTTTAAAGGATTACAAAACTTCTCTATGAAAACAATCTTCTATGATGTTTAATATTCTGGAGCTCCTTTGAAATTTGTTTACTTTTCACAGGTGTCTTGTTTTCACTGTATGGAGTACGTTTCACACATCTGGGATAGTCCCACTCATGTTGCTCTTGAAAAGATAGAATCTAAGTCTTTTCAGTTCTTTCACACTAATTCTCTTCAATCTCTTTGCGCACGTCAAAGTTCTGTTACTTTCCATTCTATTCGCTCATTACAACAGCACTGCTCTATTGAACTCTACTATCGCATACCTCCTTCAATGAAACAGGATAGTGAGACACGTCTTTTTACAATCTATTTCATTTTTCTGTCGAGGAAATTTCGAGAGGAAATGAGGAAGGTGGAATAAAGATATTAACTTTAACTCTTCTGTCATGATACCTTGAAAATATGAACAATTTCAATTATATAATATATATATATATATATATATATATATATATATATATATATATATATATATATATATATATATATATATATATATATATATATATATATATATATATATATATATATATATATATATATATATATATATATATATATATATATATATAATATAATATATAAATCTGACAAACAGAAAGATTATCGCAGGATACATCAACTTCGGTGCGGTGCGCACCAGAGGCCGCACCACGCACCTCACCGCACCGCACCGTTGATTTTCCTTTGCGCACCGCACCGCACCGCACTTTTAATTTTTCTTTCGCACCGCACCGCACCGCACCAGGTTGCTGAAAATGCGTTGCGCACCGCACCGCACCGCACCAAAATGACCGCACCACGCACCGCACCGCACCGCACCCGGTGCGTCGGCCAACCCTATAGCCTTGGAGCAACTGACCTCTGATCTATCTCGTATTTTAAATTGGGGAAGAGAAAACATGGTCGTATTCAATGCCTCAAAAACTCAATTTCTCCATCTCTCTACTCGACACAATCTTCCACACAACTTTATTTTCTTCGAAAACACACAACTCAAACCTTCATCTCTCCTTAATATTCTCAGTGTTCCATTTTCTCTTGATCTTTCTTGGAAACTTCACATTATTTCTCTCTCTAAACAAGCTTCTAAGAGGCGCCTTCAAAATTTCTTCACTCCACCCCAATTGCTTCTTTTATAAGGATGTTGTTCGCTCCTGTATGTAGTAAGCCTCACACATTTGGGGTGGTTTCACTCATACAGCTCTCCTTGAAAATGTGGAGTCTAGGTCTTTTCGTCTTATCAACTCTTCTGCTCTCGCTAATTCTCTCCAGTCTCTTTCTGCCCGTCGATCTGTTGCGTCACTCTCTCTATACTATCGCTATTACAATGGACGCTGCTCTTCTGAACTCTCCCGGCCCTTACCTCTTCCATTGAGAAGGGCTCGTGCGCCACGTCTTTCTACGCACTCTCATCCTTTCTCTGTCATACTCTCCGACCCCAGACTTAACCGATATTCTCAATCTTACATGTATTCTACTGGTAAAGTCTTGAACATACTCCCTTCATTTATTTTCCCAACTTCATATGACTTACACACCTTTAAACATAGTGTGTCGGGATATGTTTGCCTTTTAAATTGACCTGGTTTCTGACTTATCCCCTAACTCTGGTGGTAATTTAGTAGGCCTCCGGCCTTTGCCCACCAGAGGTAATATATATATATATATATATATATATATATATATATATATATATATATATATATATATATATATATATATATATATATATATATATATATATATATATATATATATATATATATATATATATATATATATATATATATCTGTAATTATTTTATAGGCAATTTTACTCCTTTTAAATTGAATATGGTTGGATTTTTTTCCATTTAAAATTGGATGATTTCAAATGATATTTGAAAATCTTCACAATTTCTTCCCTATGACAGATGTTACTATTTTCTACTAAGAATTATGTTGTTTGTAGAACCTAAATGGTTGGATAGTTTTGAAGTTTTATAAAACAATAAAATTAGGATAAAAATTTGAAGGCAATGGCTAATTCTTTTATTATTTATATATCAAATAATACTGCTCAGACCAAACCCTCATTCCAAATATTTTGCCTCAATACTTTCGATAATTATTATAGTTGGGAGTCGGTTTCTTTTGATTTGTTTTGGTTGTCCTTAAGATGTATCTCTATCATATTCATTTTTATTATATATTGAAAAATAATGCAGGTTATTTTTCTTTCTCAATTTAAATTTCTATCTTTGTCATATTCATTTCTATTATATATTGAAAAATAATAGTTTATTTTT
>SEYY01019427.1:82500-90000 GCA_009176605.1 Armadillidium nasatum
CGATATAACGATGACAGAAAAAAATTAGCAACTATGACTCGCCATTTTTAAATGGCTAAAACAAAACAGCTGATCTCGTCGATCATTTGAAAGAAGATGAGGAAGAAGAAGAAGGAAAAAAATCTTTAACAATTATATTAATAAACATTTTTACCTAAATAATTACATAATTAATCATTTTATACTTTTATTTGGGGGGATTAGGGGTAGGGGGAGGGAATTTTAATCTTTTTTTCTACACTTTCGTGGAAGGAAAATGTCGCCTTCCACTATTGTGCAAATTGTTTGACTTCGACAATCTCTGTCGCATCCATTCCTCAAAGCGGGGTCGCTGTCTTGCATCTGGTATCTAAACAAAAAAAAAAAAAAACCGTAATATAATAATTAAAAAGTTAATTTTTTTTTATTATTTATGCTTAAATTTTATTTTAATATTTGAATTATGTAAAAAATTTTATTGCAAAAATGCTAAATCAGGACTTTTGAAAAATTTTTTTTGCTAGATTTAGCTTATTTATAGTGGCAAGTTAGAATAGGTTAGGTTGTGTTAGGATAAGTTGGGTTAGGTTAGGTTATTTAGGTTAGGTTAGGAATATTATTATTATTATTTTATTATTAGTCATATATATATATATATATATATATATATATATATATATATATATATATATATATATATATATATATATATATATATATATATATATATATATATATATATATATATATATATATATATTAAAATATTATTCAAATTAAACAAATAAAACTTCTACTTCTTCTTCTTAAAAAAAAAAAAAAAAAAAAAAAAAAAAAAATTAAAAAAAAATAATATAATAATAAAAATATAATAATAATAATAATAATAATAATAATAATAATAATAATAATAATAATAATAATAATATTTCTTTACTTTTTATACTTCAGTTATTTCTCTAACTAATTCTCTAAAAAATATTATAATATAATAATAATTATAATTGCTCTTACCTGTAATATTTATAAAAAAGACCAGGATCTCTCGCCAATCTTTTAGTAAAATTATCCCAGCTGGCTGGCAACAAATCTGGCAACTCTAGATCCTTTTTAGCGGAATATAATTTGTACCATTGAGGATCATCGAATATGTTTGCATGTGTTAAGTTCATAACGTACGTGTCGTAGTCTAATATATGCTGGATACAAAAAAATAAATTAATAATAATAATAATAATAATAATAATAATAATAATAATAATAATAATAATAATTATTATTGTTATTATTGTTATTATTATTTAATATCTAACATATCAAATAATAATTGATTATTTAGATTCTAATAGATATATATATATATATATATATATATATATATATATATATATATATATATATATATATATATATATATATATATATATATATATATATATATATATATATATATATATATATATATATATATATATATATATATATATATATATATATATATATATATATATATATATATATATATATATATATATATATATATATATATATATATATATATATATATATATATATATATATATATATATATATATATATATGCTGAAAAGTAAGGGCCATAATCACCAATGAGATGAGCAGGTTCATACCATCTTAAACTAAATCTTTTTCTCCTCAAAATCCATGGTTCGATCGCAACTGTTCTCGTGTCCTTCAAGATAGTGACAATGCCTATCGAGAATGAAAAAACTCTCCTTCTGCTATCACTATTGTTAATTTTTATACAGCTCGGAATCGTGTCAGGGATATTCTTCTACGGACTAAGCGTACTTTTACTAAAAGGAAATACACTGACCTCCATAGTTCTACTGACAAAAATTTCTTTCTTCTTGCCAAAACATCTCTGATAACTTCTGTAAATATTCCTCTTACTCGCTCTGACGGATCTGCAGCTAGTGTTCCTTCTGAAAAAGCAAATCTTTTCGGCCTTCTGTTTTTTTATATCTAATTCCACCCTGGATGGCTCGGTCATTCCTTCTCCTACTTTTTCTCCTCTCAGTTTTCCCATATCTCTACCTGTGATTACTCATGATCTGGTGCTAGGTATCCTGAAATTTATAAACGTCAGGAAGAGTAGTGGCCCGGATGATATTCCTCCCCGTGTTCTGAGGGATTTTAAATCTGCTCCCTCTTTTGTTTCTAGAGTTGCCTTTCTATTTTGATGGCTCTCCTGTCTCATCTGTAAATAACAAACGTTCGTGGTTTAAACTTAAACAGTAAATTGTCTTAGAAACCACATATAACAATGGTTGCTAAGACGGCCTCTAAGAAGATGGAAATGCTATTAAAGTTGTAAGAATATTTTCTCTTGAACAGTTATTACAACTACAAAAGGGCAGCTCCCTTGATTGGGGTACTGTTTTCCCATTTTGGGGGGGGGGGAGGCGGACTCCGGTTGTTACATTCTTTTGGATAGTGTTGAATCTAATAAACTGTTCCCTGCTTCCAAACTCTCTTGACCCTCTATCTCAGCGAAGAGATACTAGAGAACTATCTCTTTTCTATTGGCATGAGCTCGAGTAAATTGACCTCTCCCATCCCATCATGATTATGTAGCCCTCGTAGAACAAGAGGTCTCCTGCTTTCACACAAATTTTGTGTAAATACCATGTACCTTTGTTCTGTGGAACTCCTTACCACCTGTTTTTCCTCCTGCATTTAATTTTTCTCTCTTGAAGACCTTCATCTGTTCCCTCCTCAGAGATTTGCTTTAGGTTAGTGCTTGGCTGGATTTTCTTTTTCTTTTCTTTTGTATTTATGCCCCCCCTCCTTTCCTTGAGTGGTAGTAATATATATATATATATATATATATATATATATATATATATATATATATATATATATATATATATATATATATATATATATATATATATATATATATATATATATATATATATATATATATATATAAATAATATCCTTACTCTTGTGGTTTCCGGATGATCACCGTCAACATGATAGATTCTGTACGAAGGGTTTAAATTTGTAAACGGTCCATTATTTGGTGTAATGTATTCAACTCCGACGGGAACCCTCGGGTCCTTTACATCATAATGTATGCGGAATTCATCAAGATGAGAATGGCCATAAAATTGCCCTCGGATTATGTGGGCGTATCTAAATAAAAATAATACAAATATAGAACTAATTTCTAAAATAATAATATATATATATATATATATATATATATATATATATATATATATATATATATATATATATATATATATATATATATATATATATATATATATATATATATATATATATATATATATATATATATATATATATATATATATATATATATATATATATATATATATATATATATATATATATATATATATATATATATATATATATATATATATATATATATATATATATATATATATATATATATATATATATATATATATATATATATATATATATATATATATATATATATATATATATATATATATATATATATATATATATATATATATATATATATATATATATATATATATATATATATATATATATATATATATATATATATATATATATATATATATATATATATATATATATATATATATATATATATATATATATATATATATATATATATATATATATATATATATATATATATATATATATATATATATATATATATATATATATATATATATATAATATTTTAAAATTAGATTAGTGAGACATTTGTATCGTAAAACCTGTGTATAACTTTAAATAAACAAGAAAACAAGTAAATAATTTAAATAATTTTTTAAAAAATCACCTGGAAACCACTCTTGAAAACTGATGAGCCCATTGATCGTAGCAGTCCACGTAGAGAGGAGGAATGTGGCCGATAATGTGAACAAGTTCTCCATTTGTTTCTGCTTGTTGAAGTTCTTTTACTAGCCAGTTTAACACGTGTCCAGGGTCAATTGGCTTATATAGTACCCACCTGATATATATATATATATATATATATATATATATATATATATATATATATATATATATATATATATATATATATATAATATATATATATATATATATATATATATAGGTTGGAATCAGAAAAAATGAGGTGAGGAGTTGTGGCTCAAAGGAAAAAAATAGGTAAGCAAAATGTGCGCCTTCGTTACAAAATTGTAAGGAGCACACCTTGAAAAGAAAACAGTGTTAGTAGTAGTTAATGAAAATGAATACAATTTGAAAATGAATTTGAAAATGAATACAAGAATAAGGAGAAGATTTTGAATATGGTTGCTAAACATTGTTGGTCATTGCTACTGTTATTTGTAGGTGAGCATTCTAGTTAGTTGACGCTTTCGAACGTAGAATATGCAGATATTCATTTCATTATCGGCTTTTTTAATGGTAACGCGAGAGTTTCCTTGCTCGAATATCATCGACGTTTCCTACAACGCTATCCACTACCAAATTGACAAGTATTTATCGATACACACAGACGACTTCTTGAAACTGTATCTTTTCAACTACATTCAGAAAGGGTGTCTGGTCGACTAGAACTCGTAGATCATATCCTAGACTTGTCACTATTGGAGAAGAGGGTTCTGGATCATGTTCCGAAACCAGTATCCCTTTAGGAAATTAGTTTCGTGCAAGGAATATACATAATATCAATGTACACTATCTAAATTTATGTATTTCCTTATAAGAATTCTATTATAAATTTTGATTTCATCTTGTTTGTATTTTGACAATTATAAAAGACTCATTTTTTCACAGATTTTATTAAAAACTAACTCGAAATTTGTACCATTTTTTCCTTTAATATAATTAATTATTAATGCTGTGTTTTGTGGTAAGTATTACTAAATGTGATACCCATTTTCAGGCTGATACATCTTTTTATTAAACTGAAAATATAATAAAAGAACTGAAATCTAATACGAAGTTTTACAAAAATTAGTATTCCTTTGAATTAATGTTAACCATTCATGCCCATTACCTAATTAATAATAACATATCAATATCATATATATATATATATATATATATATATATATATATATATATATATATATATATATATATATATATATATATATATATATATATATATATATATATATATATATATATATATATATCTATATATATATATATATATATATATATATATATATATATATATATATATATATATATATATATATATATATATATATATATATATATATATATATATATATATATATATATATATATATATATATATATATATATATATATATATATATATATATATATATATATATATATATATTACTTTACATTATGTTTCATTACCTTGTAACTTATAATTAGAAATATCTCACCAATTTAAAATGTAGCAGAAGTTTGTATTAATGGAAATCAGTCTAAACCGTGGGCGAATTAAAATTGAATAGTAACCTGCGTAGCGAGCTGTAGAAGGTAAAGGCTGTTTTTGAAGGCGTTCCCAAGTTTCGCTAACGGCGTCGTATAACCACTGATTACCAAATTTTGAAAACACTTCAGGGACTTCCGGAGGAGGAAAACTGGAATATTAAGTGTTTTTTTTTTTTGGTGAAAAATTTTTTTTTTATTACCAACTGATAAAATTCAGATTCATTTTGCTCAAGAGTTAATTATGAGTGACTTACCTGTCTCGTGGATAAGCTTCATGATTACCAATGGCTCCGTAAACGGGAGTTTTGGGGAAATAGTGTAGTATCATATCTGTCACATCCCTAATAACATGAATATTAGAATCCGGATTAACCCTCCATATGTGATGAGGGACGAGATCTCCTGTACACAATATGTAATCAATGTCCTGAAATAATGTCATAATAATTTGACGTAATTCCAAAATCATAAATACTTTACTTGTGGAGTCCACGTTTTAATTAAGAGAAATAAATTAACTTACGGGATGGTTGTTGACGATGTGTTGTAACATATTCTCGATGAGCCATTTTGGTGAGTCACAGTTTCTATAATCACCCCAAATGCCAGCCCCGTCGGTGACTCTTTTAACTCTTCCTATATATATATATATATATATATATATATATATATATATATATATATATATATATATATATATATATATATATATATATATATATATATATATATATATATATATATATATATATATATATATATATATATATATATATATATATATATATATATATATATATATATATATATATATATATATATATATATATATATATATATATATATATATATATATATATATATATATATATATATATATATATATATATATATATATATAGTTTCTATATAAATATTGAAATGTCGCTCCACTTGACTCCTCTTATTATGAAAAAATATTACCGTAAAATTTTTTTTTTCGAAAAATAGGACAAATGCTCCGAAGAACAAATCATTTTTCATCACAGAAACTATATACATTATCCTTCGAATGTACGAAACTTAACAGGAAGGAAATATAAACTATTACTGACGGTGTCAGGGCTCCATCTGGTGCGGGACTTCTAGACCACTGACATTGTCAATGTTCCGAATTTCTTTACGGCTTACAACATAAAGAAATTGAGTGATCAGTAAAATTCTTCTAAAAAATGTATGTAATGTACGTAGTGTATGTAACGTATGTATGTAATGTATGTAACGTAATGTAATGTATGAAAAAAAAATTTTGTTTTGTTTATTAAATTATGCCCTGACTCAGTTGGTATTAAAAATATTAAGAGGTTCACCTTGAACCCTAAAAATCAAGTTCCGGAAAATCGTAGCTATGGTTCCACCTAAACTCTTTACTCAACTTAAAGTTCAATTCCTTCTTCTGAGCGAAACTTAATTTCTAAACTTAATTTCCATTTCCTGGACTTTTTTCTATTATAAGTTGCTCTTTATTCATCCGATATGTGTTCTTTTTGATATTTAACCGAAATGTGTTTTGCTATGTATAAAGCAACAAGAATTGAAAGTAAAGAGGTGTAAAGCTCTTTATATGACAAATTGGGAGTAGTATGGACTGCAACATTCCATTACACACCAGTGACTAATGTTTTGTTCATTCCGCTCTTCATATGCACAGAAAGTTTTTTAAATATACTACTTGTCTTACATTTGGATAGTTTTTTTTTTTTTTTTTTTTTTTTGAAAAACCACTAAGCTTTCCTCCTACTTCTTCTATGCATATTCTTTGAATTTATTTTACAAATTGAAGCAATTAGTACATAAGCAATTAAATTATGATGTTGGTAGTAACGCAAATGAAGGCTCATCTGGCCATATTACTCCTTCAAATCTCCAGATCTTCAAGTTTAATCATCTTGACACCACCATATATTTTGAATTCGTTACTGCAATGAGTTTTAGTAAATGCAACTTTTTTAATTGAAAGTTTTTTTTTGAAACTGGATTCAAACTTTTGCTGCAGTAGTTTGGTGCTATTTG
>SEYY01019428.1:35000-37500 GCA_009176605.1 Armadillidium nasatum
GCATATTCTACATGAATATTTATATTGAATTTTTCATTTTTCATTTTTTATTAAAAAAATCAAAAAAAATGAGAGAGAAAAAAGAAATAGGAAAAAGATTTAAAAAAAATAAATAAAATTTTTGCAACATTTTTATGATCAAATATTAAAAGTAAAATCTAATAAAGAGTGAAGAATTTATTTATTAAATAAGATATATATATATATATATATATATATATATATATATATATATATATATATATATATATATATATATATATATATATATATATATATATATATATATATATATATATATATATATATATATATATATATATATATATGTATATATATATATATATATATATATATATATATATATATATATATATATATATATATATATATATATATATATATATATATATATATATATATATATATATATATATATATATATATATATATATATATATATATATATATATCATAACACATAATACATAAAAGTATATACTAATAAATAAAGATTGAGAAAAACTAAATAAAATATCTCCATTTAAATTCGAATTGACGTTTATTGTTATTAAGAACAATAATCCATCAAATAACCATTTTTTTCGCTCCACCAAACCCCAAAAAACTTCACTTCAAATCAAAAATTTATTCAATTTTTGTAATATTATTCTAAATATTAAAAAGCGAGAGAAAGATACGATGAAAACGAGGTGATAGAATCGATGGTTTATATATATATATATATATATATATATATATATATATATATATATATATATATATATATATATATATATATATATATATATATATATATATATATATATATATAATATATATATATATATATATATATATATATATATATATATATATATATATATATATATATATATTATATATATATATATATATATATATATATATATATATATATATATATATATATATATATATATATATATATATATATATATATATATATATATATATATATATATATATATATATATATATATATATATATATATATATATATATATATATATATATATATATATATATATATATATATATATATATATATATATAGTAAGATAGCACTTACTCAGGGAGCCAGATTTTATTATAAAGTCGATAAATCTGCCAACCTGTTAGACCTGTTAGACCTGTCAGACCTGACGCTTTTTTCGTGAGGCTATTTGGCAAGCCCACGCTCTTTTCTGATCCATTGGGGAGTGTTAAAGGCCATCCCGGAGAGTTGTGCTCCCCCTCATGAAGGAAAGTACCCTCTAATGGTAATGGTGGCGTAGCCATTTACTGCATTTACTTTTCAACTTCTTTTTTTGACACGTTCTTCAGGCTTATTCTCTATTTAAAGACATTGACTCCGAATTGATGGGTTCAGTTTTTATTATTTGTCCTCAAATTTATTTTCATTCTATCTCACTATATATATATATATATATATATTATATATATATATATATATATATATATATATATATATATATATATATATATATATATATATATATATATATATATATATATATATATATATATATTATTGAATAATTATTATTATTATTGAAATCATTTTTTATATTATTATTATTATTATATTATTATTATTATTATTATTATTATTATTATTATTATTATTATTATTATTATTATTATTATTATTATTATTATTATTATTATTATTATTATTATTATTATAAGATTTTATTATTATTTTAATTATTGTTATTTTAATAATTTTTACTATTATTACCTGTATTTTTATTATCACTTTTACTATTATTAATTATATTTTTATTTTTATTTTTATTATTTTATTATTAGTATTAGTATTATTATTATTATCATTATCATTATTATTATTATTATTATCATAATTATTACAATTATAATTATTATTATTATTATTAACATTTTCATTAAGGTTGCTCAATTTGCGAGCAAAAATATGTACTGTCTTTATTATGAATTTAGATGTTTAGTGGCAATATTTCTTAGAGACTAGGGTATGTCACTTATATAAATATAGAATATATAAATATATAATATTTATATAAATATTTATATAAATATAGAATACTTATTTACACGAAGATTTACTGCGAGAAGAAGCCTTTTAAGAAAAATTGTGTTTTTGTCAGAGATAAAGTAATTTGAGAAAGATATTAAAAAAAAAGTTTTAACCAAAATTAATTGTTATATATATATATATATATATATATATATATATATATATATATATATATATATATATATATATATATATATATATATATATATATATATATATATATATATATATATATATATATATATATATATATATATATATATATATATATATATATATATATATATATATTATATATATATATATATATATATATATATATATATATATATATATATATATATATATATATATATATATATATAGATATTTAGTGAGATAGAGTTAGAAAACTGAAAA
>SEYY01019428.1:42500-45000 GCA_009176605.1 Armadillidium nasatum
ATCTCTATCTCTTCTATCTATCTATCTATCTATCTCTTCTTCTCCCTCGCTCTTACTCTCTCATTCTGTCACTTTCTCACTCATTCTTTCTCTCACTCTCTTTCTTCCTGTCTCTCTTTCCTCTAAGTTGTCTTAATATACTCCAAATTCAATCATTTACAGGTTAAATGAAACGGTTAGTAATATAAAAAACTTATTCAAGTTAGCAAATTATTTAAAAAATTTAAATTTTGCATAACTTCCAAAAAAAAAATCTTCCTCATTTTAACAAGCAATGCAAAATAGCTTCAGTAAAATAAAACGAAACTCATAAAACAAAAACATTTGTTCAATTAACTTCATAAAAGAATCTTAAGCCTTGAAAATTATAAAAGCATCAATAGATAAGTAGAAATTCTTCATTTGAACATAGAAGTTTCTAAAAACGATTTTGACATTTTCAATGGGAAACATGTCATCAAATCAAAGAAATGGAGTATAAACCTTAAAACACTCGGAAATTCAATTCATTTCCGATGTTACTCGCCCACACATCCACACACTCACATATCCACTCACCCACATGTACACCCCCCACACACACATATATATTATATATATATATATATATATATATATATATATATATATATATATATATATATATATATATATATATATATATATATATATATATATATATATATATATATATATATATATATATATATATATATATATATATATATATATATATATATTATATATATATATATATATATATATATATATATATATATATATATATATATATATATATATATATATATATATATATATATATATATATATATATATATATATATATTATATTATTATATATATATATATATATATATATATATATATATATATATATATATATATATATATATATATATATATATATATATATATATATATATATATATATATATATATATATATATATATATATATATATATATATATATATATATATACTATATATCGAATTTTCATCAAAACATTTGAAGCAATATTGGTGAAGGTTTTTATATCGTAGTTTTCATTTTCATAAGTCTCTCTATGTATATAATTTCTTTAATTTATTTTAAATTTTTTTCTGGCGAAAAATACCGAATTTGGAGTCAGATTTTTATTATTTGTTTTATGTAGGTAAGCCATTTATTAATTTCTTATTAATTTACTTAACATTATATCGATATTTTCCTTTCGATTATCTGTTCCTGATAGTGTGGGTTTCTAATGGAAGCGAATATCATTGATTTGATATCGTTTAGCATGTGGTCAACCTCCTTCCCCCATATATATTATATATATATATATATATATATATATATATATATATATATATATATATATATATATATATAATATATATATATATATATATATATATATATATATATATATATATATATATATATAATACAAGTGAACATTTAATAATGCTTAAATTTAGAGAAGTCAGCAGTTATGTGAAGTTTGCCAGTATTTTGAAAATTAAAAAAATATTAGAAATTAAAAAAAAAAAAAAATTTTAAATTATGAATAATATATAAGCATTTCTAAGAATTGTGTTTGCGTTGAAAATTTGCATATATTTAGCTTAGTAAAAATAATTAAAGCAACTAATAAGGCCAAGAAAATTTGTGCACACTTTTTTCAAACAAATATTAAAACTTTATTTCCTTTGTACGTAAGTATCCGTGTGGTTATGGGGTATTGTGAAAAATTGTATATTAGGGAAATTTAAGAAACTTCTAGGGTTGAAATATGTTGTGATTGGTACATTTTTAATTCATTTTCAGTATTTACTGTATATTTTTAGTTTGGAATGTTTGAGAGGTGAAAAGGAGGGAGTTAAAACCTGTTTCGACTTTAATATATATATATATATATATATATATATATATATATATATATATATATATATATATATATATATATATATATATATATATATATATATATATATATATATATATATATATATATATATATAATGGATAAATTTTATACACTAATAAGAACTTTATTTATGAAAGAATATATGTATATCATATATTATTTATTACTGTATATCTTTCATCGTATACGCTGTTTATGATTGGGCAAAATGATAGAATATTATGATAGTTTTAAAATAATATCAAATATTCTCATTTCAACGAATTTATAGATCATAAAATCCTGACTACGACGATAGCAAAATCGTTTTTAAATCTCTCTCTCTCTCTCTCTCTCTCTCTCTCTCTCTCTCTCTCTCTCTCTCTCTCTCTCTCTCTCTCTCTCTCTCTCTCTCTCTCTCTCTATCTATCTATCTATCTTCTATCATCTATCTATCTATCTATCTATCTATCTATCTTTATCTCTATCTCTCTTGGTAAGTACTCCCCAAACATTTATTTTATTTTTCTCCACATATCTTCTTTTAATGGTATTCTTATTCAATAAAATTTATAATTTATCTCTCTTT
>SEYY01019428.1:50000-52500 GCA_009176605.1 Armadillidium nasatum
ATATATATATATATATATATATATATATATATATATATATATATATATATATATATATATATATATATATATATATATATTATATATATATTATTATTATTATTATTATTATTATTATTATTATTATTGTTGTTATTATTAAATTTAGGAATTGAAAAGGGTTAATTTTAAAATGATGGTTTATTTTGCAGAATTTATTGGAGTTTAATTTTAAATTAGCCGAACCAGGAGTCGAAGTAGGTCTTTCTAAAATTTGCATAAAATATTAACTCTGACCTTCAAATGAGCATCTCTGTAAAGGTGATACAAAGAACAGATCTTAGTTATGAGCAGGAATGTGAACAACTTCAACACGAAAGAACACTATGAAATAAACTTACGATGATTGAAACGGAATGCTTCTTTTTGAGAAACGTTTTAGTTCTTCATCAGGAAACAATGTAACGTCAACATGTATTCCTTGAATAGAAGTTTAGTCCATGTATCCTCGACGGCTGAAGCATCAACGATTTATCTATCAAAAGAAAATAAGATTCGAGAGTATTAAATAGTTTGGTTTATTTTATCAATCGATATATATCAAAAAGAAAATAAGATTCGAACTAATTAAATAGTCTGGTTTATTTTATCAATCGATATTTATGGACTTTTAACTATGTAATCACAATAGTTTTTATATCAAACGATATGTTTAGTACTCAGTAACTATTAAGAAATCGCGAATGAAATTCCAAAGAGAATTCAGAAAGGTAACTTTTCAATATGAAATCTTTTAGTAAACTTTTCAAAATGGAAGGTTTTGAGAACTGAAAGTTTTGAGAACTGATTTTACAAAACTGATTTTACAAAAAAATAACAACCTACCATTTTACTTTTTATAGATTCTAGCTACATGATTCTGTTTTAAGCTATATAAATATTATAGGTTTTTATATATATATATATATATATATATATATATATATATATATATATATATATATATATATATATATATATATATATATATATATATATATATATATATATATATATATATATATATATATATATATATTTTTAAATGTTTAAGAAATATAAAAACATAATTATAATTTTATATATTACTTATATTTTTAATTTAATTTAATGTAATTTTTTTTTTTTTAATTTTTTAATTTTTTTTTTTTTTTTATCAAAATTACATTTAAAAATATTTAAATTAAATATTCATATTATTAATTTACATTTAAAATTATATTTTAAAATACTTAAATATAAAAACCAAAGAAAAACATAATTAAATTGATGAAAATTACATTAAAACAGATGTTAAAAGCATAAATATGTAAAAAATGGCAAAAAAGTTAAATGTATTTATTGACATTAAAAATTAAATGAAAATTGTAGAAAAGATTTTAGAGTGAGAGAGAAAGACAGAGAAAGAGAGAGAGAGAGAGACAGAAAGAGACAGATAGAGGCAGACAGACAGACAGACATACATACAGAGAAAGTGATTTAAATAGAGAGAGACAGAGACAGACAGTGAGAGATAGAAAGAGAGGGAAAAAGGAAAAGTGAAAGAAGAAGGGAAAGAAAAAGAGAATGTAACAGAGAGTGACAGAGACAGAGAATGAGAGAAAGAAAGAGAGAGAAAAAGAAAAAGAAAAAAAGAGAGAGAGACATAGACAGACAGTGAGAGATATAAAAAGAGAGAAAAAAGGAAATGTGAAAGAAGAAGAGAAAGAAAAAGAGAGAGAGAAATAGAGAGAGGCAATGAGAGAAAAAAGGAAAAATGAAAGAAGTGAAAGAAAAAGAAAGATAAGCAGAGAGAGACAGACAGAATCTGAGAGATAGAAAGAAAGAGAGAAAAGAAAAGTGAAAGAAGAAAGAAAGAAAAAGATAGAGACAAAAACAGACAGTGATAGATAGAAAGAAAGAGAAAAAAAGAGAATGTGAAAGAAAAAGAAAGAGAATGTGTGTTAGAGGAAATTTGAAAGAGCTTCTCAATGAAGATCGAAGACGGAGCAAATGAAGAATAGCTGAACAAGAGTGTCAACTTGTCAAGAAACATAAATTACCTTTTAATTGACAAGTTAAATCAATCACTAATCACAGTAAATCAAGGTTACATGAAAAATCCATATTGCCTACAAAGAAAGATTTTTACATTTCTTAAATGAATTTGAATGTGTCATTGACATGTTGAAGAAATGTTGGAATAAAAATTCAATGACAAATGACACTCTAATTTATGTGTGTGCGTGTATATTTATTTATTTATTTATTTATTTATTTATTTATTTATTTATTCATTATTTATTTTATTTTAAAAATTAAAAATTTTTATTTATTTTTTTATAATTTCTTATTTTCCATTTAATATATATATATATATATATATATATATATATATATATATATATATATATATATATATATATATATATATATATATATATATATATATATATATATATATATATATATATATATATATATATATATATATATATATATA
>SEYY01019429.1:7500-20000 GCA_009176605.1 Armadillidium nasatum
CACTTAGACACTTTATTGTTAGAAACTCCTCCCATTTTTGCTTGGATTATCAGAAATTTCAAATTGAATAGCATAACAATAATTATATCTTCAAAAGTTTTATGATTTAAAGGTTGCATTAAAACCTGGCGTACACTAGCTATTTCATTGTAAGAACTCCTCCCATTTTTGTTCGAATTGTCAGAAAGTACAAAAAAATAATAATTGGAATATCTTTTTAAATTTTAGGAATAGCATATCTTTTTTGTTGTTTTTATTACCATTTTTTATTTTTGTTTATATTTTAAATTATTTAAAAAAAATACCTTCATTTTTTATTTCTGAAAATCCAAACAAGTTCCATATAAGATATAAGATAACATAATAAGTCATAAGATAACTTATAATAAATAAATAACAATATGATATAAGATAGATTGGATATAATATATTATATAATAAGATATAAGATAGATAAGGTATAAAATAATATAATATAGTAAATAAAACATAAGATAGGATTAGACATGAGAAATAAATAAGCTATAAAAGATAATATGATAAATAAGATATAAAATAGATGTAAGATATATAAGATTAATAAAATAATTAAATAAAAGATAATATGAAATGAGGTAGGTAAGACATAAAAGATAATGTGATAAATAAGGTAAAATAGATGTAAGATAGATAAGACATAAAAAATATGATTGATAAGATAAAAAGATATATGATATAAGGTAGGCAAGATAAAAAATATGATAAATAAGATATAAAATAGATGTAATATAGATAAGATATAAAATATGACTGATAAGATAATAAGATAATATGAAGGTAAGATATAAAAGATAATATAAATAAAATAAATAATAGATAAGATAGATAAGATATAAAAGATATAAGACTGATAAGATAATATGAAGGTAAGATATAAAAGATAATATAAATAAGATAAATAAAATAGATAAGATAGATAAGATATAAAATATAAGACTGAAATAAGATAATATGAAGGTAAGATATAAAAGATAATATAAATAAGATAAAATAGATGTAAGATAGATAAGATATAAAATATAAGACTGATAGATAATAAGATAATATGAAGGTAAGATATAAAAGATAATATAAATAAGATAAATACATGTAAGATAGATAAGATATAAAATATAAGACTGATAAGATAATATGAAGGTAAGATATAAAAGATAATATAAATAAGATAAAATAGATGTAAGATAGATAAGATATAAAATATAAGACTGATAAGATAATAAGATAATATGAAGGTAAGATATAAAAGATAATATAAATAAGAATAAATACATGTAAGATAGATAAGATATAAAATATAAGATTGATAAGATAAGATATTAATTTTAAATAGCTAAAATTCATTAAATGAATCCAATTATATTTATATTTTAAAAATTTTTTATACTTTGAAAGAATGTAAACAATTTAACGTAAATTATTTAAAGAAACAAAAATTATAAAGAATACATTGCAAAATTTTACTCAATGAAGCGTTGGGACAATTTCAATTATCCCATTCATTTATCCCGAAGTTTGACTCAATGAAGTGTTGGGACAATTTAAATTA
This sequence comes from Armadillidium nasatum, assembly GCA_009176605.1. Classification (NCBI taxonomy): domain Eukaryota; kingdom Metazoa; phylum Arthropoda; class Malacostraca; order Isopoda; family Armadillidiidae; genus Armadillidium; species Armadillidium nasatum. Next base: position 9,086 of record SEYY01019429.1, read on the forward strand.
TCCCTTTCATTTATCCCGAAGGTTTGACTCAATGAAGTGTTGGGACAATTTAAATTATCCCATTCCATTTATCCCGAAGTTTGACTCAATGAAGCGTTGGGACAATTTAAATTATCCCATTCATTTATCCCAAAGTTTGACTCAATGAAGTGTTGGGACAATTTAAATTATCCCATTCATTTATCCCGAAGTTTGACTCAATGAAGTGTTGGGACAATTTAAATTATCCCTTTCATTTATCCCAAGTTTGACTCAATGAAGTGTTGGGACAATTTAAATTATCCCTTTCATTTATCCCGAAGTTTGACAATGAAGTTTGGACAATTTTAATTATCCCAAAGTTTGATCAATGAAGCATTGGGACAATTTAAATTATTCCATTCATTGATCCCAAAGTTTTGCAGTGTATAATAAATCTGTTTAATATTAATACTTCCATTTTTCAAATTTCCAATTAAAATTTGATAATTATAGTTTTATAACCATTGAAAACGAAAATGAAATTATAAAACATATAAACTAATTTTGTTCTTATCAGGAAGAGGAAGATGTTATGAGAACGTCTTTTAAAACCTTCTTCAGGTTTTTTAAAACCACCTTCAGGTTTTTTAAAACCACCTTCCATCTTCAGGTTAATTAAAATTTTCATCCTTTCTGTCCTTGTGATTGTTTTTCTAGCATTGCATTTTTTAAAATTTTAATAAATAAAGACTAGGTTAGTTCTGGTTAGGATAGAATAGGCTATCTTTAGGACAGCATTTTATTGCAGGAAACTTTGTTGGGAATGTGCAGGACCCCAGTATTGACTAAATGACTGTTTAGTCAATGTATTGAAGGAGTTGTTTGCATCATCCCATTGTTGGTTAAGCGTTGGCTCGTTCTGGGAATTGAAAAGCCAACGATTTACCAATGTATTGTTTCCGAGGAGGCTTTTGCAAACTGCATGAAATTTGCATATTATTAGTATCGTTTATATTGCTAGATTTCCTAGTTCAATTTACTACTATTTCATAATTTATTTGCATTTTTAACAATTTTCTCAGCCATGCTAGTAAATTTAGTCATTTTTAGTCATTTTTTAGCTATTTTTAGATATTTTTCATTTGCTCGTTTAGATATATTTTTTTTATTTGTCCTAGTTATAAAAAACAAAATTTGGACTTCAAGTTACAGAAGCTTTTACGTCAAGTTATTTAATTATTTAGTTAAAAAATTATTATTTTTATTAATATATATTTGAAATTGCATCAGAATATATTTCATATATTTTATATTCAAATTACTTTTAGATTTCATTGATGTGTTTAGTAAAAGTTTAGTTTATTTAGAAGTTTTGATTTCAAATAATGAGGCAGTTACGACTGTTTCAAATGGGCATTTTGTTGGAAAAAAATCTGTCACAAATTATAATAAATAAAATATTAAATAAAAGTTTGATTTCCTAGATCTAACCTAACCTAGCCTAATCTAACCTAATCTAATCTAACCTAACCTAACCTAACCAAACCAAACCAAACCTAACCTAACCTAACCTAACCTAACCTAACCTAACCTAATCTAACATGTCATAATAGTTTAGTAGAGAAATTTTAGCAAATTCCTTTATACCTTAATCTCTTTAGGATAATGAAGGAATTTTAGGTAGCAAAACCTTACAAAAAATTCCTTTTGACACTCACCCTCTGTTTTTAAACCTTAAAGCTTTGACCGATGCCAAGATGTCCATTTGGAGGAATGTCGATAGTCTCTTTTAGGATACTTAGTTTTAGAATCATAAAAGTGTTGAAAAATATTTTTCAATAAGGGACCTTTTCTTTAGAATCAATTACATTAAAGAGTATTTTCCCTGAACTATTGCAATTATAATAAGGGGTATTTTCCTTGAACCATTGTAATTACAATACAGGTTATTTTCCCTGAATCACAGTAATTACAGTAAGGGTATTTTCTTTGAACAATTGTAATTACATTTAAGGATATTTTTCTTGAACCATTATAATTAGTTAGGGGTGTTTTCCTTGAATCATTATAACTTACAGTTAGGAGTATTTTCCTTGAACCACTTTAATTACAATAATGGTATTTTCCTCTGAATCCATTGTAATTACAGTAAGGGGTATTTTCCTTGAACTATTATTATAACAGTTAAGAGTATTTTCCTCTGAACAATTGTAATTACATTAAAGGGTATTTTCCCTGAATCATTGTAATTATAAATAATGATAGTTTTTTTTCCTTGAATCACTGTAAATGAAATGGAGATTATTATTTTTAGGATTGCTTTCAGTAATAGATATTTTCCTTATTTATTGTAATAAGGGATTAATTTAAATAAATATTTTTCCTAGAATAAATTAAAATAAAGGGTATTTTTGTAAGAATTAATTACGATAAGGGGTATTTTTATAAGACTTAATTATAGTAATTGGTATTTTTAAAGAATTTTTTTCTAAGAAATAATTACAATAAGGGTATTTTCTAAGAAATAATTACAAAAAGAGGCATTTTTCTAAAAATTAATTACAAAAAGTGGAATTTTCTAAGAATTAATTACAATAAGAGGCATTTTTCTAAGAATTAAAAACAATAAGGGGTATTTTCTAAGAATTAATTACAATAAGAGGCATTTTCTAAGAATTAAATACAATAAGGGGTATTTTCTAAGAATTAATTACAATTATTTATCAAAAAAAAAAAAAAAAAAACGAAAAAGTTCTGAAATTTTAATTTTTAAACTTCACAAATTTGCATTCTAAATTCTTGACTAAAATATTTTACAGGAGTTGGAAGAAGTTCATTTGGATGTTAATGGAATAGTGATGGACAGTATCTTACAGGGTGCAGATGTTCTTGCAGTGAAGGTAAAGTAAGCTTACGGGATCTTGCAATAAATCAGGTACATTAAATGTAAGGCCGATTTTAAGCGATTTTTAACTTAAATATATAATTTTAAACTGTTTTTCTCCCTCTAAAAAGAACTACAGCTCCACAAACAGTATTTTACTGTTTTTTTTTTATGATAAAATGTTCGTATCTTACTGGCATTGCCCTATTCGAGGAGAGGAATTTTTCTAGGTAGTATATAACTAGGATCCCCAAGTCTGATCGAACTGCCGCCCTCAAGCACGTGAGTCAATCACTCTACCGTTTGAGCCACGGTAGTTTCATATTGCTTGAAAAGCTGTGTTTGTGAGATAGTTATACATAAGCTGGAAAAAACTACACTAGCTGATACTGTAAAATACTGCTACACACCTGTGGGATAGTTAGATGTTACAACAGTTTACTGTGCAGTTCATTAGTTAACAGAGTAGACCACCTAAGGAAAGAGTGATTTACTGTTCGTAAAGTTGGAACCTGGACTATTTAACAGCCAGTGCGTTATCCTTTATTTCGTTTTACTTCTGACAATCCACAGTAATTTACTGCATATGGAACCACCTCGGACTACCTTATCGTACTTGGATAAATTTTCGTAATTATAAATAATAAAAGTGGTATTTTCGTTGAATCACTCTAATTGTAATTACATTCAAATTCTTTTACTGTTCTCACACAGTAAAATACAGCCTTTAGAACAGTAGCCCAAATGTTTTAATTATATAAGTTTTAAAACTGTTCTGCTAAACAGCGATAAAAAACCCATGGCTAATTTTATTTCCTGAATTTTAACTTCTTCATTAGTGTAGAATAGCTTCAAAATGGACATATATATATATATATATATATATATATATATATATATATATATATATATATATATATATATATATATATATATATATATATATATATATATATATATATATATATATATATATATATATATATATATATATATATATATATATATATATCCACCATTCTATACTTCCTTTCCTCATAAGATTCAGAGTATAAAAAACTACTATAATAATTGATATTATTATTATTATTATTAATATTATATTATTATTATTATTATTATTATTATTATTATTATTATTATTATTATTATTATAATTAATATTATTATTATTATTATCAACTGCTTAGAGAACATAGATGCTATAGAGGTTTCAAATTTTGATTATTCTTCCTTACATACACCGGACTGTAGGAGGTTCCGATCTACCAACTCCGTGTTTCGGAGCTCTAGGAAACCCTTGCTCCAAGTCGGAGCTGCTGAGAAGCTGGAGCCGATGTAAAGCATATTTTTTGGGTGGAAGAATACGGAGCAGGATTTAAAAAAAAAAAAAAAAAAAAAAAAAAAAAAAAAAAAAACATTCTATGAAATAAAGTGTGGAGCCTTGAGATGCGAAAAAAACAACGTTTTTTTCAGATAATAATAATAATAATAATAATAATAATAATAATAATAATAATAATAATAATAATAATAATAATGATAATGATAATAATGATTTTATAAATATAAATAAGTTATCCTTAAATTATTCGTTTTCTTACATTTTCAATTTGAAGAGGGAACTATTTTAAAATTTAAAAAAATCATAATTTATTTCATTTTAAAAATTATTTTTTTTTTCAAACATCTATTTAAATTTTTTTACATTTCTCAAGCAAATTACCTCCAAACACACACACACACACACACACGCACACACACACACACAAATTACAAAGTCTTGGGTGTAAATTTCCATGTTCATGTACCTCTTCTTTCTGTAGTCTCTTCCCTGCTTTCCTCTCCTCTCTCACTATAGCAGCTATTATAGACGTTTAGGTGGCCACTGCTCATCCTTTAAATCTATTATTAGTGAAATTCCATGGAGTTCTGGTCTTTGTCCTACCAACCTTTTACTGTACTTCTGACTGTCCAATCACCTTTAATCCAGTCTTGAACCAATGAATACCTCACATCACTCTTTCATTTTGAAAACAAAAATACTCAGCAACAAACGAGGAGACACCAGAAAGATCTCCTTGAATTAACTGATCTCCAAACCTTCACGGTATTAGAGCAGAGAAATCGAGATAACTTTCCATGTTACCGATTTTCAGCTCCTTATTTATATGTACTAGTATCAATCTTCGATCTTCGAGATAATCCAAAATATTTTCTGTTGTTCTAAATACTTCAACATTTCTTTTTCTATCATCTTTCTTAAGAAGAAAAGGATTCTATTTTTTTTTAACAGATAGCCACCATTCACTGGTCAGAGCTATCATCTTTCTTTGAAAGAAAAGGATTCTATTTTCTTTTAACAGATAACCACCACTCACTGGTCAGAGCCCTTTTCAAGGAGGGGTAACAAAAGAGCTCTAAATTCCTTTTAAACCATTTTTAGCAAACAATATGTACTAAATATTAAAAATAATATTATTATATATAATATATATATATATATATATATATATATATATATATATATATATATATATATATATATATATATATATATATATATATATATATATATATATCATAGGCCCAAGAACAGTACAGGAGGTACGACGCCCTATCTACCACTTGTCGCAACAGTGACCCAAGGACAGATGTGGTGACGTTTGTCAAACATTTTGACAATTCTACCTATGGGCACAAAGGCATCCCCCAACATAGGTTCATCCTCCCCCAACCCCCACCTCCTGCAGAAGGGGAAATAGAGGAACTACAGGCGCCGGTAAGCTTTTATTAAGTTCGTTATTATTATTATTATTATTATTATTATTATTATTATTATTATTATTATTATTATTATTATTATTATTATTATTATTATATTATTATTATTATTATTATTACTTATAATTATTGATTAATATTAGTTGGACTTATTCCTCTATTTTTTCATGGTTTTATATTATTTATTTCTTTATATATTTATTTATTATTATCATTCTACTATTAATATCAGTATAAATACTTATTGCTACAGCTGTTTTTTGCCCCAATTATCGTAATAATAATAATAATAATAATAATAATAATAATAATAATAATAATAATAATAATAATAATAATAATAATAATAATAATAATAATAATAATAATAATAATAATAAGAAATAATAGGAAAAGAAATTAACAGTTGGAAAAGATAATAGTAATTGGAATATCGAAGAGTAATAATATCAACAATAATAATAGCAATAGTAATATCAATAATCATAATAATAATAATAATAAAAGTTTTATTAGCAATATTAGATAGTATTTTAAACTATTGTTTTAATAATAATAATAATAGTTTTATTAGTAATATTGTATTGCATTTCAAACTATTATTATTTATGTATATATTTAATAAAATATTGTAAAGAATTTCTGAAGATGGGGGTAGGGAATTGGGGGTTAAAAATGCCGAATTTGCATATTTGTATTAGTGATATATGTTTCATAAGTTGATAGTATTTTTCGTGGTTATTGGATACTTTTTTTTTTTTTTTTTTTTTTATTGTTTTATTTTTTTTTTAAGAAGGAATGTGAGTTTTTATTTTATTTGTTTTTTAATTTACTTTATTTATTTATTTATTTATTTATTTATTTATTTATGTATTTTAAATTTATTTATTTTTGACTTATATTTGAAACAGTTTTGTTATAGTTTAGTGCTTGGGCGGAACTTATAACATAGATACCACCTTAGTTTTGGTTTGTAGTTGACAGGAAAAGAATAAACTGAAATAAAGTACAAGTTTTGATAATCCAAAGGGTTAACAAAGTTGGGCGATCTAAAGAGCTGTCTAGGTTAGGTTAGGTTATCTTAGATAAGGTTGTTAGGTAGGTTAGGTTAGGTTAGGATAGGTTATCTTAGATAAGGTTGCTAGGTTAAGTTAGGTTATCTTAAATAAGTTGTTAGGTTTAGGTTAGGTTATCTTAGATAAGATTGCTAGGTTAGGTTTAGGTTAGGTTAGGTTATCTTAGATAAAGTTGTTAGGCTTAGGCTAGGTTAGGTTATCTTAGAAAAGGTTGTTAGGTTAGTTAGGTTAGGTTATCTTAGATAAGATTGTTAGTTTTTTACGTATATGGACCCTTGAGTCCTATTTTACGTATGTGGACCCTCTGAGCCCTAACTTTACGTATGTGAACTCATTGAGCCCTAACTTTACATATGTGGACCCCATGAATCCTAATTTTACGTATGTGGACCCCCTGAGTCCTAACTTTACATATGCAGACCCTTTACACATGTGGACCCCCTGAGTTCTAACTTTACGTATGTGAACCCCTTGAGCCCTAACTTTACGTATGTGAACCCCTGAGTACTAATTTTACTTATGTGGACCCCGTGAGTTCTAACTTTACTATGTGGACCCTCTGAGTCCTAATTTTATGTATGTGGACCCCCTGAGTTTTAACTTTACGTATGTGGATCACCTGAATCTCAACTTTACGTATGTGGATCCCTTCAGTCTTAACTTTTATGTGAGCCCCCATATACTCAATTGGAATATTCCTAAATTGAATAACCATTTTGCCCTTGAGGACTTACCCCCTCAATGTTTTGTAGTCCCCTGTGGGTCCATGTAGACCCCTCAAAGCTTCTGGGGATCCATGTGGATCCCGGTTTGGAAACCCTAACCTTGATATTTTCATAGATTCAGATTTGAAATACACTCCACAAATTCTGAAGTATTTAAGTTATTTTGCAGTACAATACTTCAAAGTAACGAAAAATGATAATTATCAGTTTGAGAAGCAATTAAAATTTGAATTAAATTTTGAGATTTTTTTTCTCTGTTCTTCAATCTATTTTGTTCAGGTTCATTTTAGTGAAGTACAATTACTATTCTTTGTCATGAAAAGAAATTAAAAGAATGAAAACTATTTTCTTCTTCTTCTTTGTTGTTGTCGTTATTGTTGTTGTTCTTTTTCTTTTTTTACTTTTATTTTCTTCTTCTTCTTCTTCTTCTCTCTCTCTCCTCCAGAGATCTCTCTATCCTCTTCTCTCCCTCTCCTCCTCCTCCTCCTCCTCCTCCCCTCCTCCCTCCCCCTCCCCCTCCTCCTCCTCCTCCTCCTCCTCCTCCTCCTCCTCCTCCTCCTCCTCCTCTCCTCCTCCTCCTCCTCCTCCTCCTCCTCCTCTCTCCTCTCTCCTCCTCCTCCCTCCTCCTCCTCCTCCTCCCTCCTCCTCCTCCTCCTCCTCCTCCTCCTCCTCCTCCTCCTCCTCCTCCTCCTCCTCTCCTCCTCCTCCTCCTCCTCCTCCTCCTCCTCCTCCTCCTCCTCCTCCTCCTCCTCCTCCTCCTCCCCCTCCTCCTCCTCCTCCTCCTCTCTCCTCCTCCTCCTCCTCCTCTTCTTCTTCTTTCCCCCCCCCTTTGAACGTTATTGCAACTATTATGGTTGTAGATTTTATCGACCACGAAAGAGTAAAGAAAATAAAGAGTGGAAAATCGTTGAATTTGAATTAGCCTCGGGAAGGATTTAAAAACCAGGAGATATAAAACCTCTGTAAGTTATAAATGACAGAAACAGTCAGAGCGAGAGAGAGAGAGAGAGAGAGAGAGAGAGAGAGAGAGAGAGAGAGAGAGAGAGAGAGAGAGAGAGAGAGAGAGAGAAGACTGGATTAAACAAAGAAAGTGAAAAATAAAGAGACATTGCGACTTTAATAGAAAGAAGGAATTTAGATAACTGCAAATAGTTAAGGATTAGAAAGAGAAAGAGAGTGATATTATATATAATAAACATTCGACCGCTGAAAGAAGAGAGAAAAAGAAAGAAAGACAGAGATAGGGAAAAGAGAAATAGAGGATATATAGAAAGAAAGAAAGAAATGGAGAAAGACAGACAGGGAGGGAAAGAAAGGAGGAAAGAGTAAGAGAGAGAGAAATAGAGAAAGAAGAGTGATAGAGAAGGGAGAGAGATAGGAGAATGAACGAGAGAGAGAGGGGGAGGGGGGAGGGAACATTTTCATTGAGAGTCTTTATTTACTCCTTGAATGAAGCTCGTAGAAGGGTTGTTTGGGTTTCCTGGAAATATCTTTTGCGTGGGATCGCGCCAAGCAAGAGAGGCGGCGCCATTGATTCATATTTCTGTTATTGAGATCGGAAAGAAATTCATTCCATGAATGAAATTATTAGATACGCAATTTTTTATGCATAAATGAATATGTCCACGGATGGATGTATCTATAAGTGTGTATGCCGGAGTGGGTGTGCTTCTTATATATATATATATATATATATATATATATATATATATATATATATATATATATATATATATATATATATATATATATATATATATTTATATATATATATATATATATATTATATATATATATATATATATATATATATATATATAATATATATATATATATATATATATATATATATATATTATATATAATTATATATATTATATATATATATATATATATATATATATATATATATATATATATATATATATAGGCGGATATTCGAAGGCAATTTAATTACAAATGTAAGTTAGGTTAGGTTAGATTAGGTTAGGTTATCTACAAGCTAATACCAGGTGACACCACCTCTCAGAACTTAATATAAGTATGCTTCAATGAACTATATAAATTCTATCACAGCTTATATAGATTATTATAGATTGTCATAGATTAATATATAATATATAATATAATATATTATAGTTTTTAGGAACTAGAAATGAATAATTTTATTTTTTTTTGGTATTTTTGGTATTTTGGTATTTTTCATTTATCTTGCAGACTTGATAATTGGTCCAAATAGACTCGAAACGTTATTAATTAAATGTTTTTTTATATATATATATATATATATATATATATATATATATATATATATATATATATATATATATATATATATATATATATATATATATATATATATATATATATATATATATATATATATATATATATATATATATATATATATATATATATATATATATATATATATATATATATATATATATATATATATATATATATATATATATATATATATATATATATATATATATATATATATATATATATATATATATATATATATATATATATATATATATATATATATATATATATATATATATATATATATATATATATATATATATATATATATATATATATATATATATATATATATATATATATATAACAGGAGATCCCATCATTTAATCCTCTGAGAAATGAATTGGTGTTGGACCGACTGGCAGCCCTTTCCTCGAGGACGAGAGCTGAGTCCCTGAAGAGGGAGGCAACTGACCTCGAAAAGCAGATCGCTCAACTGCAGGAGGGAATGGATGCCTTAATAAGAGCTCAGCAGAGGTAAGGTAGTGTCAGAGTCCAAATTTAGAATAGTTAAGGGAATGGAGTAGATTTTTTAGTCTTTTTATTTTTAATAGTCGTTTAATATATTACTTGGTAATTCAGTGTAGGAGGGGTGGTAACTCACTCGCCTCACATCTAGAAGTCACAGGATCGATTATCTTGTATTCTGCGTGTGTGTGTGTTTTAAATGTTTACTCATCCTTTCTTACAAATATATTATAAAAACAGGCAATAACATTTTAACCAAAATTCTTTCAAGCTCTGGTGACTAAATACTTAGAAAATTTAGTCTGCCCTGTTGACATTCTTCTGTCGACCTCTGGCTGTTGCCAGGTTTGCTTTAGTATATAATTCTGTTGGCTTTCGACTGGCTTCAAGATAAAGTCTAGCTAGCTTTCAACTGGCTTTTAGATAAAGTCCAACTAGCTTTCGACTGGCTTCTAGATAAAGTCCAGTTGGCTTTCGACTGGCTTTTAGATAAAGTCCAGCTGATTTTCGAATGGCTTCCAGATAAAGTTCAGTTGACTTCGACTGGCTTCGAGGTAAAGTCTAGTTGGCTTTCGACTGGCTTCCAGATAAAGTCCAGCTGGCTTACGACTGGCTTCCAGATAAAGTCCAGCTGTCTTTCGACTTAATTCCGGATGTTGTTCGGTTATCGTTCGGCCACCTTCCTG
>SEYY01019429.1:25000-35000 GCA_009176605.1 Armadillidium nasatum
GGATTTAGCTCTTTTTTAGCTCTTTTGTTTAGCTTTTTTGGCCATTTTTGGCTTATTTTAGCTATTTTTTTATTTTTGGCTTATTTAATTAGATTTTTGGTACTTTCTTATTTTTCTTTTGGAACTTAATTCTTTTTTTTCTTTTTTTTTTTGGCTTATTTTAGCTATTTTTGATTGTTTGGTACTTATTTTTTAAGCAATTTTAAATTATATTTGGTGCGTTGTTGTTGATACTTTTGGCTTTTTATTGGATTTTTTTTCTGGCTATGTTGCCATATTTAGCCTTTTTTCTAGCTATTTTTAGTTATTTCATTTATCTGAAGATTGTCTTTTCTAGTTTTGAGGAAAAATATATTTGAATACAAGCTACGCCCAATATATATATATATATATATATATATATATATATATATATATATATATATATATATATATATATATATATATATATATATATATATATATATATATATATATATATATATATATATATATATATATATATATATATATATATATATATATATATATATATATATATATATATATATATATATATATATAGTATATAAAATCCGGTTGCCATGGAAACCATAAAAGAAATATGACGTCACGAATAAAAATAATAATAATAATATTAAAAATATTATGAAATATTTCGGATGTTAAAAATAAATTTTTTATTTTTAGCATCTAAAAATAAATTTTAAATTTTGAGCTTCAATTTTATGGTTAATATGACTTCATTAATTCAAATTTGACATAAATGACGTCATTAATCTTTTTTAAAATGACATGATTGATTAATTTAAAATGACGTCATTAATCATTTTAAAATGACTTCACTAATCCTTTTAAAATGACGTCACTAATCCTTTTTAAAATGACGTAATTAATCCTTTTAAATAACGTCATTAATCCTTTTAAATGACGTCATTAATCCTTTTAAATAACGTCATTAATCCTTTTAAATGACGTCGTTAATCCTTTTAAATAACGTCAGTAATCCTTTTTAAAATGACGTCATGAATCCTTTTTAAAATTACATCATTAATCCTTTTAAAATAATGTCATTAATCCTTTTAAAATGGCATTAATCATTTTAAAATGACGTCATTAATCCTTATAAAATAACGTCATTAATCCTTTTTAAAATGACATCATTAATCCTTTTAAAATAACGTCATTAATCCTTTTAAAATGACTTCATTAACCCTTTTAAAATAACGTCATTAATCCTATTTAAAGTGACATCATCGATATCAATGAACATATTATTGTTTTATCAATTGTTTTCCAATTACACAAACTTTATTATAAAATTCAGTGACGTAATCTAATAGGACTCTCTGAACCTCTTGCCGAGAACGTATCTAATAACCCATTGTAATTCTATCTTTTTTTTTTCTCTTTTTATATATAGTCTGATGAATTACCTGCTCGTATTCCCGCTGGAGAAATTTAATTATTTTCAACCTCTTCTTCTCGTCTAACTCTGGAAGACTCTGATAATTATATAATCCGCTTCCTCCTTCTCCTCTTCTTTCCCCTCCTCCTCTTCCTCCTCCCCCTTTTCATTCACGTCTCAGGAGTCTAGTGTTTTTGTTTAAGATTTTATATGATTGGATGCAATAGATTCTGACATATGTGAGTGTTAGAAAACGGTTGTCCTGGGGTGTAATCCCAGTCCTTAATTGTTTTGAGGAAGGAAGTGTGCTTCTAAGTGTGGCCATTACTCTTTCAACTCTACTCTCTGTGCCTTTATATTAATACCTTTATTAGTATTATAGCTTTAAAAGAGAGTGTATGTCCAACCGTTCTTGTAGAGAGGTAGTCTTTCTGTTCCTTTTAACTATTGCTTTATAGTTTCCATCTGTATTCTCTCTATTGTATTTGAGATAACTTAAATCCTAACTCTCATTATCTGGGTCGTCTGGAATCTCATTCCCTTCTTTCGGATCTTCTTTCCGATCGAGGTCAACCTGTGATTTTCTTTTCTATCTATTGAAACTGTTCTCTTATCTTTTCTTGAGGTATATAAGTGTCCTGTACTGAACACAAACAAAAAACAATTGTCTTTGAACGCTCATTTCATATTTGGTTGCTAAATCAGTTTTTTAAAAAGATGGAAGCTCTCTTCTGGTTGCGAGATCTTTTTCCTTCTCTCAGGTACTTCAACTATCCCAGGGACTTCATCTGCTTTTGTTTTGGAGTACTGTCCTCAAATTTGAGTAGAGGTACTGCGGTTTCAATAGTCTTTTGTATGTATGTAATGGTGTCCAATGCTGAAAGTTTTATAAACTATTCTTTACTCAGATATACTCTATATGCCCTTTATTTTTCACTCATTTTCTTTCCTAAATGTATACAGTAGTAGGTGTCGAATAAGATATAACTACTCTTGTTCCTTTTCCTTTGAAACACCCTCGCAGAAACTAAGGTGGGGTTGCTTCTTGAACACGAGTTTTGTGTCGTCATGGGTGTCCTCAGGTTTTATCTTTGTGGCTACTTCTTCCTTCCTCCTTCCAGCTATCTCTCTCTTCTATGGAATTCTCTTCCATATTCTGCTATTTTTCCTGCTGAGTTAATCACTCTCACTTTAAAACAGACATCTACATGTATAGGCCTTTATTTTCTTTTTCCCTTTTGTTAAAGAAGAAAAAAAAGTTTCACCTTCTGAATTTGGCTTTTCCCGTGAGTTGTGGGGTGGCATTAACTAATTATAAAAATAATTACATCAAAGTCTCAACAAATGATATCCAACGACCTTTTTAATGATGACGTCATCAGTCAGTTTACGATATCAAAAGTTTATTTTATATCGTTATCAGTCTCTAATGTTGATGTCATTAAATCCAGCCTTTATTGTTTGGCGTTATCAAGCTACAAATAATTATGTCATTTTTAAAAAAAATAAATGACTACATAATGTGAAGAAATTAATTCTATAACGAGAAAACGTGAAGCTTCACTGTTACGTCATTATTTGAAAAGTGGGACGTCATCTAACTTTATAAAAATAATGTCATCATTAAGTAATACGACGTCATTAGATTTATCAGTTAGGATTTCTCTCTCTCTCTCTCTCTCTCTCTCTCTCTCTCTCTCTCTCTCTCTCTCTCTCTCTCTCTCTCTCTGTCTCACATATTTTTAAGTACATAATGTGATTACATTCCCCCCTCCCCCCAATGGTCATGTCATTTTTGATACAAAATTACATTATTTTCAGTCACTCTTTGATATTAAAAAATAAATTAAAAAAAAAATAATTTATGATAATTAATAATAATAATAATAATAATAATAATAATAATAATAATAATAATAATAATAATAATAAATAATAATAATAATAATCTTTAATCTTTAATCTTTATTTATTTTTTCAGTTGCAAATTTACATATACAAATATCATGTACTTTACATGTTTTGGTACTAAACTGAAATGGGCTTCTGGGGAGACGACATCGTCCTTTGAGCCCATTAAATTTATACATAATACAATACATTATATAATGTTCCAAAGTTTGAATATTGTAAATTTTATAATAATTAATTTTATCATAATTTTAGTAATCTTAACCTAAACTATAGAAAAAAAAGAAGAAAAAAAAATTACTATAACAATCTTAGTACTGAGATAACTGTAAGCTAGTAATAAAAATAAGAGATAAGGATTAATAAAATAATATAAAAATACTAATAATAATAATAATAATAATAATAATAATAATAATAATAATAATAATAATAATAATAATAATAATAATAATAATAATAATAATAATAATAATAATAATAATAATAATAATAATAATAATAATAATAATAATAATAATAATAATAATAATATAATAATAATAATAATAATAATAATAATAATTAATATAATTTTAATAATTAATATAATAATAATAATAATAAAATAATAAAATAATAATAATAATAATAATAATAATAATAATATAATAATAATAATAATAATAATAATAATAATAATAATAATAATAATAATAATAATAATAATAATAATAGTAATAATAATAAAAATAATAATAATAACAATAAATGATAATGGTAACAACAACAATAATAATAATAATAATGAAAAAATAATAATAATAATAATAATAATAATAATAATAATAATAATAATAATAATAATAATAATAATAATAATAATAATAATAATAATAATAATGAATAACTAATAATGATAAATTCAAAAATTATGTTAATAATAATTTCGAAAAAGATAATGACAATATTTATAATAATATGAACCGTAATAATACTAAAATTTGTTACTATAATAATGATAATGAATTTTGTGATTTTGAGTTAGTGTGTAGCTAAGTGGTTAGGTAGGGAATTTTAGTATTTTGATAGCAGGTGATTTTTGACATGTTTACGAAATGTGGGAAGTGTTGCTAGTTCCTGAATGTTTTTTGGAAGATTATTCCATTTTTCAATGCCATTATATGATATAGCTCTCCGAGATTTTGTTAATGTGTACTTTGTTTTACTTAGTGTTATGTGAGCGTGTGCTGCGCAAATTTAGTCTTCTTACATTTTGGTTATTCATTATTAAATTTGACAGTAATTTATTTGACAATCCGTTTATGATTTTGAATATTTGGGTAGTCATTGTAAGAGTGAGCATATCTTGCAGTTTGAGTATGGATAATTGTTTGAAAAGTGGGCTTGTATGTTCATAGTAATTGCGTGTTCCAGATATTATACGAATTATTTTTTTATGTAGTTTTATTAAGGGTTGTAGCAGATATTCACTTGCACATCCCCAAACTGGTAAATTGTATAGTAGGTGAGGGTAGACAAGGCTGTACTATAGGTTTTTTAGTATATAATGAATAACCAAAATGTAAGAATAATAATAATAATAATAAAAAAACATAAATAATAATAAAATGAAATAAAAAAATAATAATAATATATAATAATAATAATAATAATAATAATAATAATAATAATAATAATAATAATAATAATAATAATAAATAAAGAAATAAAAATAAAATTAATAAAATAATAATAATAATAATAATAATAATAATATAATAATAATAATAATAATAATAATAATAATAATAATAATAATAATAATAATAAAATAATGATAAAATAAAAAAAAAAAAAAAAAAAAAAAAAAAAAAAAAAAAAAAAAAATATATATATAATATATATATATATATATATATATATATATATATATATATATATATATATATATATATATATATATATATATATATATATATATATATATATATATATATATATATATATATATATATATATATATATATATATATATATATATATATATATATATATATATATATATAATATATATATATATATATATATATATATATACCACTATAATGCTCGTGGAGTTACAATATATTCAATATTTAAACTGCTATACCAGGATTCGAATTTTGACCTCTTGGATGGTAAGCAAGAGTGCTACATCCTTGCGAAGACAGTACAAAAGGAAATCGCGCTGAGAAGAATCATAAACAACTTGCAAACCCCTCGAAACGGACTCTACCGACTGCACTCTGACACAGGGTAACAGGATAAATTGTTATCCTCTCTCTCATATATATATATATATATTAAAATCTTCCTAAGTCTAACGTCCTTGTGGAGGGTTTCCATAGGACTTGAAATCCTCTTTGACCTCTAGGAAAAATGTATTGGTTAATTTCACTGCCAATGGTTCTTAGCCTGTGTTGTATCACCAATGACTCTTGGTATTCTCCATTTCAGGCTGTTACTGGTGGCAAAACCTTTTTTGTGGCCTTCTGACCTTTTTTTCTTCCACTCCTCAAAGCAAGCAGGACTTTGACACCTTTATGAAGTGATTAATACCTCACATGAAGGGACTCGAGTTTCGGGTGCTGTTAAGTTAGGGTTAGGTTAGGTTAGGTTAGTTTAGGTTAAGTTAGGTTATCTTTACATCCGTTCAAGGACACTTCGTATATACCGGAAGCCTTTAAATCATGTACTCCATTAGTATGTCCTGGTCGATTGTATTCGAAAAGCTTTAGAGGCACTTTATGAAGGTCCCTTCATAGTTATCGAGTGTTTTGAACGGTTTTTTAAACTTCAGTTTCCTAAGGGCAGGTCGGACATGGTGTCTACTAAACGTTTGAAATCCGCTATCGTATCTGTACCCGCTTCATTCGTATCGTCTGCTCCTTCCGCTTCAACCTCTGCACCCGATCCGCAATCTACATGATACACATCTTCAGCATCCTCTCCTTTATCTGCAGAATCTGACCATTTCTCTTCCGCACCTGCATACTCTTCGCCATCCGAAAGCTCTGCATCTTCCGCTTCCGTATCTCCATCCGCAGAATCTGCATTCTCTACTCCTGACACCTCTCCTTCAGGATTCTGAATCAACACATGTAAGTGTTTCCTTTTCCTCCTCCGTTAGCTCCTTCGTCTTTGGTTGCGTCTGTAGTTCAGAGAAGAAGGATGTCCCCGTTTAAGAAAAGTTTCCTTTGCACCAAATACTTTTATTAAATACTTTTAGATGCTCTACACTTAGCGAGTGGGCTAATATATAGTGAACATCGCTGTTCCTCCCTTTTCTATACTTACTGTTAAGCTTTAAAAGTCGACAGTATCTTAAGTTCCGCTTTGTGAATCCTTGATTGTTTATATCTTCCGCATATTTAAAAAAAAGGTTAGGTTAGGTTAGGTTAGTTTAGGTTAAGTTAGGTTATCTTTACATCCGTTCAAGGACACTTCGTATATACCGAAAGCCTTTAAATCATGTACCCATTAGTATGTCCTGGTCGATTGTATTCGAAAAGCTTTAGAGGCACTTTATGAAGGTCCCTTCATAGTTATCGAGGGTTTCGTAATATTACGTGCCAATTAAAAGTTAATAATCTTGCACTGTTTACATATAATAATTACAAGTTTAAAATCATTAATTTATTCTAAAATTATAGTGATAAGAGGTAGCGTGTGTGTGGTTGTTCTTCTGGTTTGACTTCATTCCGGAAATTCCATCTGGAAATTCGTAAGTTTTCTGTTTCAACTAATTACAAATTTAATAATTGCGTATTATATATATATATATATATATATATATATATATATATATATATATATATATATATATATATATATATATATATATATATATATATATATATATATATATATATATATATATATATATATATATATATATATATATATATATATATATATATATATATATATATATATATATATATATATATATATATATATATATATATATATATATATATATATATATATATATATATATATATATATATATATATATATATATATATAATATATATGATCGTTCTAATTAATTATTTTGAAAAAAAACATTTAAATGATTTTAAAAAACGAATTTTAAATTCCAAAATTCTTTATTTTTATTTATTTTAAAAAAAAATAAAAAAAATATAAATGAAAATTAAAAATAAATAAAATGAAAATTAATTAAAAAAAAAAAAAAAAAAAAAAAAAGAAAAGAAATTAAAACAGTTAATGAGTTGAAACTTTAAACTATAGAAAAAAAAAAAAAAAATAGAAGGAAATCATTTTGTTTATTTTTAATTGTTTTTTTTCTTTAATTATTTTCTTTAATTTTTTTTTAATGGTTTAAATTTCTTCAACGATTTCCTCTCTTTCTTCTTCTTTTGTTTATTCTCATCTCTTTCCTCTCTTTTCTTCTCTCTTCTTCTTTTTTTTCTTCTTCTTCTTCTTCTTCTTCTTCTTCTTCTGTTTATTCTCATCTCTTTCCTCGTCTTTCAGCAATTTGCATTTTTCACGAGTCTTTAATGAGCTCCTCTGAGAGTTTGACGGGTGGAATGAGAAAAAATTCTCCTTAGCCCGTGTCACGTTTCTGAAATTCAATTTAAATATCCCTTTTAATAACCACATTTTACTGCTTGTCAAAGAACCGTTTGTCGATTTTTGTGTGTTTATTTATGGGGATATTTGTCAGATGCACAAATGTACATGATATACAAAAATATTCAAAAAATATTGTGTGATATTTGTGTGATACACAGTTGTACAAAAATATATTGTATGATATTTGTGTGATACACAGTTAAATAAAAATATATTGTATGATATTTGTGTGATACACAGTTAAATAAAAATATATTGTATGATATTTGTGGGATACATAGTTGTACAAAAAATATTATGTGATATTTGTGAAAAACACGTGTACAAAAATATATTGTACGATTTTTTGTTAGATACACAAATGTTCAAAAATATATTGTGTGATATATGTTAAATACACAAATGGAAAAAAATATATTGAATGATATTTGTGATACATATATGTTCATAAAAAATTTATATCATATTTGTGAAATACAGAATGCACAAGAAATATATTGTATGGTATTTTTGAGATACAAAAATAAACAAAAAATATATTGATGATATATTTTTCTGATGCACATATGTTCAGAAAAATATTGTATCATGTTTGTGAGAAACGCAATGCGCAAAAATATATTGTATTATATTTTTGAGATACTCAAATGTGCAAAAATATATTGTATTATATTTTCGAGATACACAAGTATACAAAAATATAACGTATTGTATTTTTGAGATACACAAATGTGCAAAAATATATTGTATTATATTTTTGAGATACACAAGTGTACAAAAGTATATTGTATGGTATTATTTAGATACACAAATGTACAAAAATTTATTTTATGATATTTTTGAGATACACAAATGTATAAAAATATATTGTATGTTATTTTTGAGATACATAAATGTACAAAATATATTGTATGCTATTTTTAGATACACAAATGTACAAAAATATATTGTATGATATTTTTGAGATACAAAAAAAAAAAAAAAAAAAAAATTTTAAATTAAATTAAATTTCCTTTATAGAAACTTGGAGTCGTCGTTGTACCACAAAGCAAACGAACTTCAAGAGGACATCAGTATGAAGAGGTTCGATTTGAGAGTCAATCAGGTCCATCTGTCGGCGGTCAGAGCACAGGTAAGTAAACAGTTCTCTTGTTGTTGTCCTTGCTGTCGTTGTTGTTGTTATTATTATTTTATTGTTGTTGTTGTTGTTGTTCTTGATGATGTTTTTGTTGTTGCTGTTGTTGTTGTTGTTGTTGTTGTTGCTATTGCTGTTGTTTTCGTTTTTGTTTTTAAATTTTTAGTTTTAAATTTTTACAGTAGCAATAAAAATATTATTATTATTATTATTATTATTATTATTATTATTATTATTATTATTATTATTATTATTATTATTATTATTATTATTATTATTATTATTATTATTATTATTATTATTATTATTATTATTATTAATTATTATTATTTTATTATTATTATTATTATTATTATTAATAAAAAAAAAAATTAACTTAATATGGTGCTAAAAA
Organism: Armadillidium nasatum; assembly: GCA_009176605.1. NCBI lineage: Eukaryota > Metazoa > Arthropoda > Malacostraca > Isopoda > Armadillidiidae > Armadillidium > Armadillidium nasatum. Next base: position 34,472 of record SEYY01019429.1, read on the forward strand.
TTTAAAATAAAAAAAAGTTACAAAAATTTTAAAATAGTTAAAAAAACAGAAAGTTACTAAAAGTTTTTAAAATTTATAAAAATGACTAAAGTTACAAACGTTACAAAAGGTACTAAAAGAGTTACAAAAATTATAAAAAGTCGCCAAAGGTTACAGAAGTGTTGAAAAATTATAAAACTTACAAAAAATTAGTTACAAAATTTAAATAAAAATCGTTACATAAGAGTTACAAAAGAGTAACAAAAGAGATAAAAAGTTACGAAAGAGTTGCAAAAAAAAGTTACAGAATTCACAAAAGAATTTCAAAAAAGTTACAAAACAGTAACAAAATATTTACAAAAGTTACAAAAAAGCTGCAAAAAAAAGTTACAAAAGTCACAAAATATTTTCAAAAAAAGTTACAAAACAGTAACAAAATATTTACAAAAGAGTAACAAAAGAGATAAAAGTGTTACGAAAGAGCTGCAAAAGAAGTTAAACTCAAAAAAGAGTAACAAAAGATTTATAAAAGAATTACAAAAGCGATATA
>SEYY01019429.1:40000-42500 GCA_009176605.1 Armadillidium nasatum
ACAGAGGACAGGCATATAGAGGAAAGGCCAAAGATAGAGATAAGAACAGAAGGACAGACAAATAAATAAACAAGTACAAACGAGCATTATCATACACTAATAGATAGATTGAAGTAAATAAATTGAAAGATAGTTAGATAGATAGAAGATAGATTGATAGATAGATGTATTAGAGTAAATAAACTGATAGATAAAGTGATAGATAGATAGAAGGACAAACAAGTCCCTCTGATTCAGTAATTGACGAACAAGAATGAAATAAAATCATCAAAGATTTTTTTTTTAAAAAAAAAATTCACCTCCTAAAAAAAAAAATTCCTTTTCTATTTTTTCTCCTAAAATAAAAATAAAAATTTTATTGCTGAAGGAATCGAACCCTTTAATAGGTCGAAATTTTTTAGTTAGATAGATAGATATATAGATATATTGAGAGATAGATAGATAGACAAATAGATAGATAGGTATAGACAAGCAGATAGATAAATAAATAGACATAGACAAGCTGATAGATAGATAGATGGACAGATATATAGATATAAACAAACAGATAGATAGATATAGACAAACAGTTAGATAGATATAGACAAGCAGATAGATAAATAAATAGATAGATGTAGACAAGTAGATAGATAGATATATAGATAGATAGATAGATAAACAAACAGATAGATAGATGTAGACAAACAGATAGATAGATAGACAAACAGATAGATAGATATAGACAAGCAGATAGATAGATATATTGATAGATAGAAGGATAAATACAGATAGATAGATGTAGACAAACAGAAAGATAGATAGACAAACAGACAGATAGATATAGACAAGCAGATAGATAGGTAGACAAGCAGATAGATAGATAGGTAAATAGATAGATAGATGTAGATACATATTGTTTGGAACACGTAAGAAAGATAATAAAAGATTAATATAATCCACGTCAGAATAATTCGATGACCAACAGACTAGAAATAAGTGATAACTATAAATAGATAATAAGTAGGTAAAGGAAGAGGTGGAAAGTAGTTGAAAGTAGTAAGTAGGTAACCATTATAACTATTAATATTATTTTTATTATTATTATTGCTGTTATTATTATTAGTAGTAGTAGTATTAGTAGTAGCAGTAGTAGTAGTAGTTTACATTCCAAGAGCATTGTCCTATTTAAGGAGGGGAAACTTCCTAGGAAATTTCTCTCTCGAGTCCTCTTGGGGGATCAAACCAACACGTTCAAAGCACGTGAATCGATCGCTCTACCGTTATACCACGGAACATTGTAATAAAATTAATTCTTATTGAATATTTTACGTTGTTTTAAATAATAATAATAAAAAAAAATCCACAAAATAGTAGTGTAAAATATCGCAACCAAAATCGAAAAATCACAACTCGATATCGAAAAATCGCAACATGAAATCGAAAAATCGCAACACGAAATCGAAAAATTTCAAAATAACAAAATATGTCAAAATAGCAACATAAAAAGTCGCAAAATGAAAACAAAAACCATAAGAAAATAAAAAATTGAAATCGAAAATCGCATGTAAAAAATCAAATATCGCAATAACAAATACTTATAATATAGAACTTGACAAAATCGCAATACAAAGGTAAATAAATCGCAACTTTATATCTGATATCACAACAATAAATAATATAGAATTTGTCAAACTCGAAGCATAAAAAATCGCAATACAAAGGTAAAAAAATCGCAACTGTAAATAAAAAATAATCTCAACAACAATAAATAATATAGAATCTTTCAAACTTGTAGCATAAAAAATCGCAAAACAACCCCCCCCCCACCCACACACCACCAACAACAGCACCAAAAAAAATCGCAATTAAATTAAATATCGCAACATTAAAATATATATTGAAGTAATCAATCAATTATTGCGAAATTTTTGTTCTTTTCATATATATATATATATATATATATATATATATATATATATATATATATATATATATATATATATATATATATATATATATATATATATATATATATATATATATATATATATATATATATATATATATATATATATATATGTGTGTGTGTGTGTGTGTGTGTGTGTGTGTTGTGTGTGTGTGTCTTGTGTGTGTATATGTGTATGTCCGTGTGTTTAACCTGTCAATAAAAAGGTTTGAAAACACTTTTTAAAATAGGCTTTGCATATTTTAAAATCATTTCCCAGAAATGTTTTTTTTTTTTTTTCATTTTTTTATTTTTTTTTTAATCTTCGTAAAAAAAAAAAATTTCGTTCCTAGAAAAACTTCTACGCATAAAAAATGTTTTTTTTTTTTTTTTTTTTTTTTTTTTTTTTTTTTTTTTTTTTTTTTTTTTTTTTTTTTTTTTAGTACAAGTTTTGTATCGAAAGAGCGCTGCGATATTGCGAGACTGCGAAGTAATTCATAAACATTACTTAAAATTTAAATTCAAGGTTACTGTGCAAGATTATATATATATATATATATATATATATATATATAT
>SEYY01019429.1:52500-62500 GCA_009176605.1 Armadillidium nasatum
GGAAATGAATACTTAGGCTTAGATGTGTGTAGGGTGAATGGGAGGTAAATGTCTTGCGGTTTGTAGATGATACTGTGTTTGTGGCAGATTCCAGGGTAAGGTTGAAAATGTTGATGAGAGAACTTGTGATGTAATGCGCAAACATGGGATTGAGGGGATACCCAGCAAAAAAGAAGATAATGAGGATTGGTGGCATGGATGAAGTGGTGAGAGGGGAGGAATGAGGAGGTTTAAAGGTGGAAAAAGAGCGAACTAGGATGTTGTATAGCTTCAAATATCTGGGAATGTTGATGGAAGGAAACTGGGGCATGGTAAAGGAAATGAACAGTAGAACGTTGGGGAGAATATCGAAGGAAGTAAAAGTAAGAATGTTTGAGTGTTTGTTTGCTATCTGTAATGCATGGGTGTGAAATAGGGATGATGAATTCTCAGGCGAGAAAAAGATGGAATGTGTTCGAGATGTAGTGATTGAATTGTGGTTTGAGAATGGTTGATAGGGTTAGAAAAAAAAGTATAAAGGAAATGTATGGATGGAGGAGAGAAATAGTGGGCGTATTAAGGTGGTTTGGACTTATATGTAGGATGAATGAAGATAGGATGGTGGGTAGAATGGAGAGATCAGAGGTGAACGGGGAAAGGGGAAGAGGAAGGCCAAAGAAGAGATGGATGGATGGAACGAGGGAGATTTTTTGTGGAAAGGGTTTGAGTTTAAATGAGGGAGAGTTGCGTTAGATAAAATGAGATGGAGTGCTGTGGTGTAGGAGAGTGAGAGGTAGGGCGTATGTGTGTTTGTGTGGATGTGGAAACTGTGGTGGGCATCACGGTGAAAAGTTTAGTAAATTATATATATATATATATATATATATATATATATATATATATATATATATATATATATATATATATATATATATATATATATATATATATATATATATATATATATATATATATATATATATATATATATATAGTTTTGATTTACTGGGACGGGCTTATGATATGTTACTTGAAAAAGGTGGATTAAGGCCTCTAGAAATTTCATTATTCTTATGTTCTAAGATCAATTTTATTTTAATTATGCTTTTCTCTCTCCTTCTCTCTCGTTCTTTCTTTCTCTCTCTCTTTTTATCTCTCTAACTCTCTTCCTCTCTCTCCCTCATTCTCTCTTTCTTTCTTTCTCTCTCTCTCTCTCTCTCTCTCTCTCTCTCTCTCTCTCTCTCTCTCTCTCTCTCTCTCTCTCTCTCTCTCTCTCTCTCTCTCTCTCTCTCTCTCTCAATATTTAGATCCTAAAATTTTGATTCTTCTCTTCTTCCTATTATTATTATTATTATTATTATTATTATTATTATTATTATTATTATTATTTATTTATTTATTTATTTATTTATTTACTATTATTTCTTTTCTTATTCTTATGGTACACTTTTCTTATTCTTTATTCTTATTTTCTTTCTATTATTTCTTATTTTCTTTCTTATTTTTTCTTTCTTTTCCGTATTTCATTTCTTATCTCTTATTCTTATTTCCTTTTCTTATTATTTTTTTATTTTTATTTATTTTTATTTATTATCAAATTTTTTATTTCATAATATGCTCAGTTTTATTTAAACAAAAATATCTTTAAGAGTCCTACCTCGAGACTGATCCTACGTCGGATATCCTTCGAGTATTCTCCTGCCCTTTCGATTTAAATGTCGTGTTATTGTCAATAGGATGCAGTAGGTTAGGTCATTTTGAGGTCAGGCCCGCAGTAGATTAGGTCATTTTGGGGTCAAGTCCGCAGTAGGTTAGGTCATTTTGGGGTCAAGCCCGCAGCAGGTTAGCAGGTTAGGTTAGGTCTTTGGGGTCAAGCTCGCAGTAGGTCATTTTGGGGTCAAGTCCGCAGTAGGTTAGGTCATTTTGTAGTCAAGTCCGCAATAGGTTAGGTCACTTTGGGGTCAAGCCCGCAGTAGGTTATATCATTTTGGGGTCAAGCCAGCAGTAGGTTAGGTCATTTTGCGGTCAAGGCCCGTAGAAACTTTTATGAATCCTACGTAAGAAATATATATATTTTTTTATTTTCGAAGGTATATTTATTCTGCAAAAATTGTCCTAACGAATCGTTGGGACAAGTGGCAAAAATGTCATAGTAAAATTTTCAATAGAGAAAAGACATGTTAAGCATAAGAAAGTCGCTTCACCGATTTATTTTCCAATAAAAAAAATAACTGAAAAATTTTTTTTGTGACATTTTCTTGCCACTTGTCCCAACGATTCGTTAGGACAAATTTTGCAGTTTACCTTACAAATCAGGGGTTTTTGTCAGTTACAGACGTAATATCATTACTTCTACGAGAAAATAATAAAAAAAATGTAACATATTTGATCCCTCTACGTTTGTACGACCATTAACCACTGACTGGTGTCCTCTTTCGTATCCTTCAACTAGGATTGGCCGAAGCACCAGGTGTGGTGTGGTGAGCAACGAATGACAGCTGGTGCGGCGTGGTGTGGTGCGGTGCAGTTCAGTGCGATGAGATGCACGATGACCTGTTGTGGTGCGTTGCTGTGTGGTGCAGTGCACGATGACCTGTTACGGTGTCATACGGTGCGGTGCGGAAAATTCCGGAGTTCGGCCAACCCTACCTTCAAACCTAACCAAAATAAAACTGTAATTTCTTCGTTTACGTGAAACGGATTTAGTTTAGACAAAATTTATTACTACTATATAGCATCCATAACTACTACTACTACTACTACTACTACTACTACTACTACTACTATTAGAGTGAAAATTAATGGTTCGTGTTTTTAAGTCCCAAAGAAATCCTGACCATTTATTATTCATGGATATTAGTTGATAAAAGTCATTTTCTAAATAGTTATAAAAATTTAAATTTTAAAAAATTTGAAGATTATATTTTGCATTTTATACATCTGATGTTATATAAGATATCCGCGGATATCTGAGTTATGAATATGGATGTAACGTAAGATGTAATAGGATAGTGCTTCGAAACCGAACCTTGAACGAGATCCGTGGAGCCCCGATAATATTATGACGAAGATTATTATGACGGAGATTAATAAGACGAAGATTATTAAGACGAAGATTATTATGACTAAGATTAAAAATGACGAAGATTATTATGACGAAGATTATTAAGACGAAGATTATTATGACTAAGATTAAAAATGACGAAGATTATTATGACGAAGATTATAATGACGAAGATTATTGTGACTAATATTATTAGGACGAAGATTATTATGACAAAGACTATAGATGATAAGTTACTACTAAATAATTATTATTATTATGAAACGGAGGTAAATAAATATTATCGGTGCAACTGGAGGAAAGATAATACAATAATAAATTGGTCCAGAGAAGAAGTATGAGCCTGAGACGGAGTTGTGGCTCGGGTCAGGTATTTTAAAGTGCGGCAGCTGGTGTCGGGTATTTCAATGTGCCGGAACTGGTGTCGGGTATTTTAAAAAGCCGAACCAAGAATCTAGAGTTGAAATTCCAAATAATAATAATAATCTTTGACTCAGCAACTCTGATGTCTTTAGTAACCAAAAATATTTTTACAAAAAATCACACACACACACACACACAAAAGATATAAAAAACTATTCTAGAAATTACAAATTATCACTTTCTCTCTCTCTCTCTCTCTCTCTCTCTCTCTCTCTCTCTCTCTCTCTCTCTCTCTCTCTCTCTCTCTCTCTCTCTCTCTCTCTCTCTCCCCCACCACAAGACACTGTCCCACCCTTAAGACACGTCTCATTCACCCAAGACTGCACTACCTCACCAACACACACAAATATTATAACACTTATTTGAGGAACTTAACGTATGGCTAAGATCATCACCTTATTTAATAATTATAATAATAATAATAATAATAATAATAATAATAATAATAATAATAATAATAATAATAATAATAATAATAATAATAATAATAACAATAACAATAATAAAGCTATTCCTGTCTTCGAAGAAGTCGAATAATAACGACTAGATAATAACTAAAAAAAATATTAATAATTCATTTGTATACAAATACAGGCATACCTTTAATAAGCATGATTATCCTCTAATTACTCATAATATATATATATATATATATTATATATATATATATATATATATATATATATATATATATATATATATATATATATATATATATATATATATATATATATATATAAGGGGTAAATAGGTCAGCTGATCATCACAGCTTGAAGGAAAACAAATTACCACGAAAAAAAAAGAAAGAAAAACAAAAAACAAAAAAAAATCTGTTTTGAAAAGCAGGTCAGAGATAACATTTAAATGATGTCATTGGATATAATTATGACGAAGATTATTATGGTGAAGATTATTATGCCGAACATTTTATTATAACAAAGATTATTATGACGAAAAATATTATGACAAAGATTAGTTTGGCAAAGATTATTATGACGAAGATTATTATGACGAAGATTATTTTAACGAAGATAGTTATGACGAAGATTATTATGACGAAGATTATTATGACGAAGATTATTATAACGAAGATAGTTATGACGAAGATTATTATGACGAAGATTATTATGACGAAGATTATTATGACGAAGATTATTTTAACGAAGATATTTATGACGAAGATTATTATGACGAAGATTATTATGACGAACATTATTTTAACGAAGATTATTATGATGAAGATTATTATGTCAAATATTATTATAGTGAAGATTATTATGACGAAGATTTTATTATAACAAAGATTATTATGGCAAATATTATTATAGTGAAGATTATTATGACGAAGATTATTATGAAGATTATTATGACGAAGAATAGTATAACAAAGATAATTATAGCGAAGATTTTATGACGAAGATTTACTCTTAATTGTTTTGAAAAATTAAATCACTTGTGGCGAGAAAAAAAGAATAAAAAAAAGAAATTTTTTATATTTCTTAAGGCACCTACCTCAACCAATCTATCGTTCTGTAAAAGTTCTGTTTCAATATTGTGTGACCTTGCGAACAAAATGTGAATAAGCTCAATCTTTCTGATAGTTCACAGCATTTCTTATGTTTAAAGAAACGGCTTTTAAATAGACCTTTAACTCATTTAAAAAAAAAAAATGGAAATAATGTTCCCCTTTTAAGTGATTCTCAATAATGAAAGGACCAATTAAATGACTATCGACAACCACACCAACGTTAACTGAAAAACTGTTTTGAAAATTTGTTTCGACTATTTCGTGGGTATTTTCGACACAGCTTTGAGCGAATGTTGCTTCAAGTAAAAATGTTGCTTCAAGTATTTATCGAACCAAATGACGATTAGCTGTTATTCATTAACAAAATAACATGCGTCTAGCATAGTGTCCTGGTATTATTAGCTATATACCCTGTAGGTGGTATGAATATAAGCCCTGTTCGTGCAATGTGCAGATCACTTTTTTGAGGAAATTCTATTTGAGCGGCAATTCTTCATGAGTTAGTCATAAGGCTCTGTTCCACTAAATCCAGAATATCTTCTATATCATTTACATCTTTTTTTTTCCGGGCACTTTCAGATGTGATGTGTGCACTAGGAAGTCTACCGGTCTTACACAATGTGTTCAAAGTTTTGATAAATAAGTTTTCATCCCGAATTCTACGATGCGGAAACCGTTGACGGTACTCTTTAACCCCAGCTGTAGTATTCCCGTTTGCAAAAACCAAAAACCAACATATCCACATACTCCAGATTTGAATAGATGTGTGACATTTCTTATCACTTTTAAGTTGTCACACAAAATAAATCACAACTGACAGGTGATTAATTGAAAAATGACAGTATTTTACGTGTTGTTTACCATATAGTAGTCTACTTGACTGTTTGTTTAAACTTAAACTTTAAGAAGGTTGTAATTCGAAAACAAATGAAAATCGGATTACAATTTTTAGCTTTTTTTTTCGTCATATATTTTATGTATAGAATACACTCCCTGAGTTTGGTGCGTTCCTTCTGTCTCACCCTGTATATATATATATAACCTGTATTGTTATATATTCTAGAATAATGTTGATGTTTCTAGATATATCTGGGAAAAAAATGTAGGAAAAATAATTGTTAAATTTGGTATTTCTATTTTTGCTATTGTATATTTGTGAAGTCGAAAAATGCTTTTTTTCAGCCTTTTGTAATAATAGAAAAAACTAATTATATATATATATATATATATATATATATATATATATATATATATATATATATATATATATATATATATATATATATATATATAATATATATATATATATATATATACTCGTACTTAAACCTAACCTAACTAAGCCTAACCTAAACCTAAACTAACCTAGCCTAACTTAACTTAACCAAAACTGACCTAGCCAAATTTAACCTAACCAAAACTAACCTAGCCTAACTTAACCTAACCAAAACTGACCCAGCCTAAGTTAACAACCAAAACTGACCTAGCCTAACTTAACCTAACCAAAGCTGATCTAACCTAACTTAACCTAACCAAAACTGACCTAGCCTAACTTAACATAACGAAATTAAACCTAACCTAACCTATCTATACCTACTAATCTTTGTTACATCATTACAAATTATTTCAATTAAATACTACGTAATAGATATTCTTTTTTTTCTTATTTTAATTTACTAATTAATACATTAATCATTTTTTAATTTATTCCTTCATAAAAAATTTTGGAGTTCATAACGGATGTATTAAAAAAATATTGAACACTTTCTTTTTATGATTCTTACCACACAGCACTTTCTTTTTATGGTCCTTTGAGCTCGAGGGGACCATAAAACTAATATATATATATATATATATATATATATATATATATATATATATATATTATATATATATATATATATATATATATATATATATATGGTAATAATTAAGGTCTGCTAACGCTCTCACAGACCAAACATTCATGAAAAATTAGTTTAAAATTAGGTTAGTTTAGGTTAGGTTAGGTTTAAGTAACACTTTATATATAATTATATATATATATATATATATATATATATATATATATATATATATATATATATATATATATGAGGGGAAAAATTATATTGACCAATCATCAGTTGAGTTAACGATTTAGTCAGTAAATACTGGAATAGGCCTTAAAATCAGCATTAGGCATTAAATCGAGCATTAGGCATTAAATCAGGCATCTGGCATTAAATACGTCATTCCGAGTATTTTATGGCACTATCTTCTCTATTAATATCTGAATTCACAGAAAAAGAGAAAAGGTAGAACTCTATCTCCCTATCTCTATCTCTCGTTTTCTCTATTTTCCTATCTCTATGTTTTTTATCTTTATCTCTATCTCTCTCGTTCCCTCTATCTATCTAGCTCTATGTCTTCTATCTTTATCTCTATCTCTATCTTCTCTCTATCTATCTATCTATCTATCTATCTATATATATATATATATATATATATATATATATATATATATATATATATATATATATATATATATATATATATATATATATATATATATATATATATATATATATATATATATATATATATATATATATATATATATATATTATATTCCAAGTAGAGTATGAGTTATGCCCATTAGTAATTAAAGTTTACATATCAAGTTTCTAATGACAGCTACCTAGATGGATTTAAACACAATTGTGTTTATATGTCGTTCTGCATCTACGTAATTTTAAAGAGAGTATTTTTATATCAAGATTTCAGAAATTCATAAATAAAAAAAATTCCCACTCTGATTCGTAAAATATTAAATGTTTTACATTGATCTTTAAACTTTCGGACGATAGACTCTTGCTCTGCTACCACAGTTCATATACTCTGCTACCACAGTTCATATACTCTGCTGCCATAGTTCATATACTCTGTTACCACAGTTCATATACTCTGCTACCATAGTTCATATACTCTGCTAGCACAGTTCATATACTCTGCTACCACATTTAATATACACAGGTACCACAGTTTATATACTCTGCTACCACAGTTCATATACTCTGCTACCACAGTTCATATACTCTGCTACCACAGTTCATATACTCTGCTACCATAGTTCATATACTCTGTTACCATAGTTCATATACTCTGCTACCATAGTTCATATACTCTGCTACCATAGTTCATATACTTTGTTACCACAGTTCATATACTCTGCTGCCATAGTTCATATACTCTGCTACCATAGTTCATATACTCTGTTACTACAGTTCATATACTCTGCTACCACAGTTCATATACTCTGCTACCATAGTTCATATACTCTGCTACCACAGTTCATATACTCTGCTACCACAGTTCATATACTCTCCTACCACAGTTCATATACTCTACTACCACAGATAAGATATTCGGCTACGACAGTTCAAATACTTAGATCAGTTTTGCATTTGCGTAAGCGATATCTCTGTCCAGACATAAACAGTGTTTGTTCATATAAGTTGCAAAGTTCTGACCAATTCTAATAATAAACAAATTTAAATTCAGTTACAACACTTCGACTATTAGTGTTGGGTTTGAGCTTGATGTAGGGATTAGTCATGTTTTGCAAAAGTATAATTCTCAGGTCAAAAAAAAAAAAATTATAAATAAATAAATATAAATAAAAAAAATAAAAGAAAATAAAAAAAAATAAAAAAATAAAAAAATAAAAAAAATTAAAAAATTAAAAAAAAAAAGTTTAAAATTATTTTTTTTTTTTAATAATTTTATATTATTTTATATATATATATATATATATATATATATATATATATATATATATATATATATATATATATATATATATATATATATATATATATATATATATATATATATATATATATATATATATATGTATATGTGTGCGTGTGTGTGTGTGTGTGTGTTGTATGGTGGATATAAAAAAGTTTTTATTCGAATTGGTAAAGTTTGAGAAGTGAAAAAAGACGTTCCTTCTAATGGAAATTAACACAAAACCCAAAAAGGAAGTTGGAGGCAAATTTTTATTGATTTTGGTTGGAAAAGAAGAAGAAGAAGAAGAAAAGGAAGAAGAAGAAAAAAAATAGAAGAAGAAGAAAAGGAAGAAGAAGAAGAAGAAGAAGAAGAAGAAGAAGAAGAAGAAGAAGAAGAAGAAGAAGAAGAAGAAGAAGAAGAAGAAGAAGAAGAAGAAGAAGAAGAACAAAAAGAAAAAGAAGAGGAAGAAAAGGAAGAAGAAGAAGAAGAAGAAGAAGAAGAAGAAGAAGAAGATAAAAAGAAGAAGAGGATAAAAAGAAGAAGAAGAAGAAGAAGAAGAAGAAGAAGAAGAAGAAGAAGAACAAAAAGAAAAAGAAGAGGAAGAAAAGGAAGAAGAAGAAGAACAAAAAAAAAAAGAAGAGGAAGAAAAGGAAGAAGAAGAAGAAGAAGATTCCCATCAGGAAAAATTATAAAAAAAAGTTATAAAGTTAGAAGATAAATTTAATCAAAAAGACGAATGAGTTTCACCAAAGATTTTTAAATTTCTTCAAGAATGAAAAATAAATTAATGAAAATAGATAGAGAAGAGAAGAGAAAGATATACATATATAGAGAGGTAAAAGATAAAGATAGAGATAGAGGAGAAAGATGGAGAGAGGGAAGAAAAAGATATGGAGGGAGAGAGAGAGAGAATAAAAGATAAAAGTAAAATGAAATAGAGAGAGGAAAGAGAAAAAGATAGAGAGAGAGAGAGAGAGAAGAGATGGAGAGAGAAGAGAAAGAGATGGGATAGAGAATAGAAAGAGATGGAAAGAGGAAAGAAAAAGATATGGATTGAGAGAAAGAATGAAAGATAAAGGGAGAATGAAATAGAGAGAGAGGAGAAGAGAAAAAAATAGATAAAAACATAATTAGATAGAGAGAGAGGAACCTGAAGAAGTAAAAAAAAATCTTAAAAAGAAGTAAAAATTAATATTTTTTAAAAGAATACATTTATAAAATGTTTATTTTGC
>SEYY01019429.1:67500-70000 GCA_009176605.1 Armadillidium nasatum
GATTGATTGATTTCTAGAACCCTCTCAAGGCATCGAACCTTCACCCTCTTCAAATGGTTAGTTGTGCGAGTGTTTCCAACTCTTGTTTTAAGGAAAGAAAAATTTTATTTGCAAAATATAAAAAAATAAATAATAAAATTTTATTTATTTATTTATTTATTTATTTATTTATTTATTTGTTTATTTATTTATTTTGTAAGGTTTGTCTTTCTATAACTGTTTTTAACATGTCCTTTTAATTTTACATGCATTTAAACACCGAATTCCGTTGCACCTCGGCCTTTTGTTCTGACAAAAATAAAAAAAATAAAAGATTTGGTCTTTACTTTCTTAACGATAAATTCTGAAATTTTGAACAATAAATAATGAAATTTTTTTTTTCATTTATTTTCATAATGTTTCGTCATTATTCTTCCGTTTTCATTTCAAAGGGGAATGATGGCCTGAAGGGGCGTACCTGAAAAGGAATATAATGTTCCAATTATGTCCTAACATTTACCCCCCAAAATTTTTATTATTATTATTATTATTATTATTATTATTATTATTATTATTATTATTATTATTATTATTATTATTATTATTATTATTATTATTATTATTATTATTATTCATTATTATTATTATTATTTTATTTTTTTTTCTTCTTCTTCTTCTTCTTCTTCTTCTTCTTCTTCTTCTTCTTCTTCTTCTTCTTCTTCTTCTTATTATTATTATTATTATTATTATTATTATTATTATTAGTAGTAGTAGTAGTAGTAGTAGTAGTAGTAGTAGTAGTAGTAGTAGTAGTAGTAGTAATAGTATGGGTAGAGTGATTAACTAACATGTTTGAAGACTCGATTTCGAAACCCCTTGCGTATCGTAGGGGTAAACAACCTAAAAAACACCCCTCCATGAATTGGACAATACCCTTTGAGGAGTGAACTTTAAAACAAATATTCACAGGTCAGGGGCAAAGCCCTGATCAAGGAGGGGTGTACTTCTAAGAAATTTCCTACTTGGATACGCCTAGGGAATCGAACGATGGCCTTTAATAAACTTCAAAAATTGTCCTAACGAATCGTTGGGACAAATGACAAAAATATCACAGTAAAATTTTTTCAATAGAGAAAAGACATATTAAGTATAAGAAAGTCGCTTCACCGATTTATTTGTTGGGACATTTTTGCCACTTGTCCCAACGATTCGTTAGGACAATTTTTACAGTGTACAAGATATTAAAATCATAGTTAAATTTGCGTGCATGAATGCCTATTCCGCATCAATAGGCATTTTAAACATGAATGAAGCATTTTAGGAACGAATATAGGCATCACAGACATGGTTAATTTAAATTAAAATTTAATTATCTAATTTTTTCTATTCCTTATTCCTATTATTATTATTATTATTATCTTATTTTTTATTAACATTATTATTATTATTATTATGATTATTATTATTATTATTATTATTATTATTATTATTATTATTATTATTATTATTATATTATTATTATTATTATTATTATTATTATTATTATTATTATTATTATTATTATTATATCTATTTATTTCTTATCTTTTTTTGGATTTCGTATCTATATATCCATATATATGTCAAAATCTGTATATCTTATATGTCTACCTTTTTTATATATGTTAATCAATTTATTTTTTTTTTTTTTTTTTTTTTTTTTTTTTTTTTTTTTTTTTTTTTTTTTTTTTTTTTTTTTTTTTTTTTATTTTTTTATTTACATTATTCTATATTATTATTATTATTATTATTATTATTATTATTATTATTATTATTATTATTATTATTATTATTATTATTATTATTATTATTATTATTATTATTATTATATTATTATTATTATTATTATTATTATTATTATTATTATTATTATTATTATTATTATTATTATTATTATTATTATTATTATTATTATTATTATTATTATTATTATTATTATTATTATATCTTTATGTCTATCTGCCTTTTTTTCTATATTTCTATCAATCTATCTACTTTTTATCTACCTACCTTATCTATTTACATATCTTTAAATCTATCTATATGTCTATCTATCTTTTTTCTATACTTCTTTCTATCTATCTACTTGTTCATTTGTCTTTTTATCTATTTACATCTATCTATCTATCTATCTATCTATCTATCTATCTATCTATCTATCTATCTATCTATCTATCTATCTATCTATCCATCTACCTATCTATCTATCTATCTATCTATCTCTTTTCCTTTGATATTTTCTCCATATTCAAACCACCTTTTACCACATCTTTATCTTATTTAGATCAAGCTCTCCCCCTTCTCTTTCTCTTCTTTATTTCGTCTTCCCACTAACCTCCACCTTATATCTCTATCTCATTCTTATTTCTTTCATTTTTTTCCTTTTTTTCGCTATCTTCTACTACCTTACTCTATCTTTTTCTCTCTTCCATTCTCTCTCTCTCTCTCTCTCAGTTCACCTTCCCTGGTCTTTCTCTCATTC
>SEYY01019429.1:77500-92500 GCA_009176605.1 Armadillidium nasatum
AATCTGGAAGGGTTATCCTAGTGCATCTTAAAATAAGGTCCAAGAACCCTACTCCAGAAAGGGTAACTTGGAAAGGTCTTCCGAGGGTATCTTAAAACAGAGTCGTGGGACCCTACTCCAGAAAGGGTAATTTGGAAGGGTCTTCCAAGGGCATCTTAAAACAGAGTCGAGGGACCCTTCTCCAGAAAGTTTAATTTGGAAGGGTCATCCTAGTGTATCTTAAAATAAGGTCGGAGAACCCTACTCCAGAAAGGGTAATTTGGAAGGGTCTTCCAAGGGTATCTTAAAACAGAGTCGTGGGACCCTTCTCCAGAAAGGGTAACTTGGAAGGTTTTTTTCAAAGGTATCTTAAAACAAGGTCATGTGACCCTTTTCCAGAAAGGGTAGCTTTGGAAGGGTCTTCCGAGGGTTTCTTAGGAACCCTCACCTCATATAAATTTGTTAAACAGATATAAAGTGAGATTCTTCCAAGAATGACCATAAGGAAAAAAAATTACAAAATATTTTAAGGATATAAGTTTTAGTGTGAGGTGAATGTTACAATGAGAAAATGTAATCCAATTTTCTGTTGCTGTGACATAATTGGTAATGTTTGATTGAGTCACGTGTTTGGAGGCGATATATAATAATGATATAAGAAACATTAAAAACATTTAATAAAATGGCTACATTCGTATTGCAGCATTTTGTTAGGTTTTTAAGTGAAGATTTGGTATGGGCAGAACAATGGGTATGGAATAAAGTAACCGATAGAATGAAAAAAAAGAAAAAAAAGTAATAGAACAGAATTTACAAAAGCATTATTATTTATTTATTTTTTTATTTATTTAACAGAAATTTCAAAATCACCATTATTTTTTTATTTAATTAATTAATTAATTATTTATTATTTAACGGAATTCTCAAAAACACCATTATTTATTTATTTCGCTATTAAATTTTGCACCCTTAATCTAATAATCATTAATTTGCCCCTCACGTGTCTTAACGGTAGAGTGAACGATTCACATGCTTGAAAACGCTAGTTTGATCCCTCTTGTGATTTCTAGGAAGAAACTTAATAATAATAATAATAATAATAATAATAATAATAATAATAATAATAATAATAATAACAATAATAAAAAAAAAAGATAATAATAATAATAATAATAATAATAATAATAATAATAGTCGTAAAATTTTGTTGAGTGGTTCCATTCACATAGTTTTTCTTGATGTGGTGGAGTCTATGGCTTTCCCCTTCACCAACTCACCATCTCCTTTTTAATTCCCTCCAAACTGTTGTATCACTTCTCTTTACACCACCACCACTCCATCGGAGACTGTTCTTCGAATTAACAATGTCATATACCTCCTCCATTGATGAGAGTTTGGGTGAACCAGTGAATAACTGCCATTCTTCTCTTTGCTAATACACAAATACTACTAAGTTCTCTCACTCTTTTCAACGCTTAAACATTTTTATATGTAATGTATAAAGGCATGTCCACATTTAGTCTTGCTTGCCTTGTTTTATCGATGGATGTTGTAGAAACATCAGTCGTATATCTGATACATAGAGAAAGGTCATTGATGGTCGACTGAGATTTTTCCTCTTAAAGTTGTTTTAGAAAAACACCAACATCAAACTAAGTCTGCTTCTCAAAGTATCCCACCTGAGCATCCACAAACCGCTACCATCGTTGTGGAAGGTCCCTGATGCTTTTGGCGTAGAAGAAAAGTAGCTGCTGTCGGAACAATTCAACTGCAGGACATCGTCCTGTATTGCTGCATTATATATATGATTGCTGCATATGTATATATAAATCACAGGGGGCTAAATCTGAGCTATAAAGAATGTGTGATAACTCCTTCCAGTTAATTAATACTGTAAATATTTTTTCAAAAAAAATTAGAACCGCTAAACAGCATTTATAAGCGTTGACCTCACTTCAGGTCAACGTTTGGTAATGTCCGAGATTAAAATTCTTAGTAATTTACTGAAAATGTAGAATTTAAAAGTAAGTCCGCCGACAAAGAAAATTTTCAAATGTGCGTGTGTATTGTGTGTGTGCGTGTGTCCATTAATATTAAATATAGTTTTGTTGATGTATGCAATATTAAAAACTATTAGACTACGTATAGTCCATAGCATAATAATGTGAACAATAGTAGTATAGGTGTTAATTTTACTAGTGTTGGCAATGCTAAGCAACATTGATTTAAGGGTTCTTATGACATACACTTATCAATCTATATTTTGTATAATGTAAGGTTAGTTACTAGCTCTGTTTCTATTTTGGTTACTAGTTCTGTTTTATTTTTAGTGTTTTGCGCTTCACAATAGTTGTTTTAGCTTAATAAAGTTTTGCTTTTTTTTTTCAAGATAATTTTTAGGTTTTTGCGCTTCACAATATTTTTAGCACAATATTTTTAGCTTAATAAAGTTTGCTTTTTTTTTCAAGATAATTTTTAGGTTTTTGCGCTTCACAATTTTTTATTTTTAGCTTTTTTTAAAGTTTTTTTTTTTTTTTTTTTTTAGATTAATTTTTTTTTTTTTTAATTTTTTTTTTTACAGTGCTGGTAACCTATTATTTTTATAAAAAAAAAAAAAAATTTTTTTTTTTTTTACTACTTAATGTCCAATTTAATTTTATTTAGAAAGCGTTTTTTTTTTTTTTATAAAAATATTTATTCTTGTCTATTTTGATAAATTGTTGGTATATTAAAATTTTATTTATATTTATAATATAATATAATAAATATTATATATATATATAATATATATATATATATATATATATATATATATATATATATATATATATATATATATATATATATATATATATATATATATATATATATATATATATATATAATTCAAATTTCGATGAAAAATATACCTTAAATTAGAAATAGGCCTACGCATAATAAAAAATTACTTATTCTAATTTTTATTTATATATATATATATATATATATATATATATATATATATATATATATATATATATATATATATATATATATATATATATATATATATATATATATATATATATATGTAACATAGCGTAGGCCTGTATCCAACGGCAACGTTCCATCAATCAGTTAGGCCTGTATCACACGGCAAACTTCGGTCGTTCAGGTTATGATTAGTCGAACTAAGTTCGCTAGAAAACGAAATAATAATAATAATAATAATTTCGTTTAATTCGTCTAATTTCATTATGATCAAAGTATATACTATGTTATAACTAGCCACACTTAAGAATATTACAGAATCTCCGTTACGCATTGTGTAAGATAATCTTCCGTATGTGACTTTTATAATATTTATGTCCAAAGGGAAAAATCCCATATATTTATATATATATATATATATATATATATATATATATATATATATATATATATATATATATATATATATATATATATATATATATATATATCTGTGGAACAAACTTCCTTCCTCGAAGCTACTGATGGGTTTCATGTGGGCTTTTGGACTTTTTTTTTTTTAATTTTAATTATTTTTTTATTTTTTTCCTTTTTCTTTCTTCATTATTATTATTATCATTATCATTATCATTATCATTATTATTATTATTAATTAGTTTCAATTTTGTTCCTATTTTAATTTGATTTTCAAAAAATTTAAATTGTATTTTTTGTTAAAAAAAAATTTTAAAAAATGAAAAAAAAATGAAATAAAATAAAGCAAAATAAAAAAAAAAGTAAAAAAAAATTCCTAATTAAATCTTCGAAAATTCTTTTTTCAAATTAAAGTTAAATCGAATGAAATTTAAATTTATAGCTGCAGAGATTTATATCGATAAATGTAAATTTAAATTTATTAAAATTTAAGTTGAAATTAAAATTTTTATTTTTTATTTTCTATTTTTTTTTTTTTACTTATTATTATTATTATTTTTTTTTTTTGTTGTAAATAGAATTAATTACTAGAGTTGAAATAGATTTCAATGTTGAAAATAAAATGATGGTTAAATTTTAATTTAGTTTTGGTAGGTTATCTTAGGTTAGGTTAAAGTTAGGTTAGGTTAAATTAAGTTAGGTTAAGTTATCTTAGGTTAGGTTAGGTTACGTTAGGTTAAGTTATCTTAGGTTGGGTTTGGTTAAGGTACCTTAGGTTATGTTAGGTTAAGTTATCTTAGGTTAGGTTAACTTAGGTTTAAAAAAAAATTAAATTTAGGGTTGAAATTAGTAAAGATTATTTTAGGTTAGGTTATGATACCCTAACCTTACCTTAAGTTAAAAATACTTTAAAAATAAATTTTAGAATGATATTAATAATGGATGTTGTTAGTTTAGGTTAAGTTATATTTGATTTAAAAATATACTGACATAAGACAAGCCCTAATATTAAATACATTTGGCGTTGAAATTAGTGATGGACATTGTTAGGTTAAGTTATGGTTAGGCTAGGTTATCTTAGGTTAAAGACCCTTTAAAATTAGATGCTAAATAAATTCAGGACATAAATTAATAAAGAATATTACTGGGTTAGGTTATATTTAAGTTAGGTTATTTTATACTAAATTATATATTAATTATATACTAGATAAATTTAGGATTTCAATTAATAAAGGATATTATTATGTTAGGTCATTGTTAGGTTAAATTATGCTTATCGTGGATAAATTTATAATTGAAATTAGAAATGAACATTTTTGTATTCTTCAGCTAAAGATTATTTAGAATCATATGTCATTCTTAAAAACACGTGAGCTGAGAATCGTTTTCTAGACCGATCACTTGCGAGGTGTGAATGAAAACTATGAAGCGACACATTCTGCTAAAATTAACATTAAATTAGAAAAAGAAAGAGGATAAATAGATGAAGAAACGTTGAAGAAGGAAATAGATAAATATGTCTTGGATATTATTCAAAGGAGCATAAGGGGATGAACCCTCCCCCCCCCCTCCCCATGATATTGAATGTAGGAACTTTTAATTATTTTGTTTCCACAAAAAAAAATTTTATAAATGTTTGATTCATTTTTTTTTATATAACCATTTTCCTGCTAGCCATCAATATATCCTACAAAAAAAAAAAAAAAAATTTTAAAAAAAAATTTTTAAAAAATTAAAAAATAAAAAAAAAAAATTTTTTTTAAGAATTAAAAAATTAAAAAATAAGGAGCAAACTTTAAGAAGAAAAAGCATGCTAAATTTAGATGGAAAATGTCAGAAAATTTTTGAAATATTTGAAAATATTTAAAAAAATTTTTTTTTGGAAAAATAAAAATTATTAAAAATAAAATTAAAATACAATTTAGACATACATAAGCAAAAAAAAAAATAAATTTACATTAAGCTCATTTTAACCAAGATACACAGAAAAATTGTCCTAAAGAATCGTTGGGACAAGTGGCAAAAAATGTCACAGTAAAAATTTCAATAGAGAAAAGACATGTCAAGCATAAGAAAGTCGCTTCACCAATTTATTTTCAAATAAGAAAATAACTGAAAAAATTTGCTGTGTCATTTTTACCAATTGTCCCAACGATTCGTTAGGACAATTTTTGCAGAGTAGAAGATATTAAAATTTTTGCAGTGTATATATGAGAACATGTAATAGAAAAGGTCCTGGATTTGGTATTGGATGAGAAGGAGATTGTGGATGAGGATATTTGATTGACCTTTGAGTCTGAGGATAAAGGAAAAAAATTCGGTTATCAATTGTTTCCAGCTGTTGTTACCTTTTTTAATTTAATGTAATAAAAATCAATTGAAATAAAATAGAATAAAATACAACATAATAGAATAAAATAAAATAGATTGGAATAAAGTAGAATTAAATAGAGTAGAATAGAATAATGGGACATAGTAGAAAGAAAAAAAAAACGAAGTAGAATAGATTAGGAAAAAATATATAGAGTAGAATAGAATAGAAAATATAGAGTAGCATAGAATAATAGTACACAGTAGAATGCATACAATAAAAAGGAAAAGAGCATGGTACAATAGATTAGAATGAAATATATAGAGTAGAATAGAATAGAAAATATAGAGTAGAATAGAATAAATAGAGTAAAATAGAATAGCAGGATATAGTAGAACACATAAAATAGAAAGGAATAGAACATAGTAAGATAGACTTGACTAAAATATATAGAGTAGAATAGAATAAAATAAATAGGATAAAATAGAATAACAGGACATAGTAGAATAGATAGAAAAGAATAGAACATAGTAGAATAAATTTGACTAAAATATATAGAGTAGAAAAGAATGGAAAATAAAGAATATAGAATAGACTAGAATAAAATAGAGTATGATAAATAAAATACATTTTAAATGGAGCGAATAAGAAAGAAAATTATAAAATAAACTAGAATACAGTTATTTAGAATGTAACAAATAAAATAGAAAAGAATAGAATAAACGGGAATAGAGTAATAGACTAAAACAGAATGAAATAAAATGCAGCTTAATTCAATACAAAAGAATAAACTGTAATAAAGAAATTTAGAATAAACTAGAATAAAATACAGCATAATTCAATAGAAAAGAATAAACTACAATAAAGAAATTTAGAATAAACTAGAATAAAACATAGTATGATAGAATAGAAAAGAATAAACTGGAATGAAGTATTTTAGAATAAAATAGAAAATAATAAAATACAGAATAGCTAACGAATAGAACAGAAAAGAATAAAATAAACCAGAATAGAGTTATAGAGATGAGAAAAAAATATATTACAATTAAACATAAAAAATATACATACAAGAAATATATAATAAGTGTAAATATAAATTATGGTTGACAGATGAACCTTTACGGTGCTTGGTGCGTGGTACGTTTATTTGGGTTCTGTATGGTGTCGCACACAATTTCAGTGCTACTCTGAGGTGTGCTGCTTGTTATAGTGTGTAGTGTGGTGAGCGGTGTGCATTACAAAAGAGAAATGCGGTACTGAGGGGAAGAAATGACTGGTAAGCCTATGAGGCGGGTGCGGCGGGTGCGGCGGGTGCGGTCAAATTACGATGCTATTTCAGTATAAATGTTAATAAATATTAATACGATATAAATATCTTTCTCACCTTTCTCACCATACTCCTGTAGGTGCTAGCACCTGTCAGCCGTCTCGAACGAAATTCCTCCATCGTCCACGATCACCATACAACATTGTCTCTTCCACTTCTTCCATAGTTTTTCCTCTTCTCTCCATCGCCATCCCAACGCAGTCACTCCATCTCATCCTCGGTCTTCCCACTCCTCTTCTTCCCTCCGGCCTTCATTCGTAATACATTCTTGCATATCTATCCTCGTTCATCCTCTTCATATGTCCAAACCACCTCTACTGCCCCCTCTCCACAAGGCCCAACACACTCTCCACTCCAAGCCCCGCCCTCACATCCTCGTTTCTCACTCTATCCATCCTTGTCACTCCCGCTATCAACCTCAGCACCTTCATTTCACAAGCCTGTATTTTACTTTTGGCTTTTGTATTGAATGTCCAACACTCGTGTCCATGCATTAATACAGGCCTCATTATGTTAGTATACAAAATGGTTTTAACCCTCTTCGAGATGTTCTTATCCTTGAGCAATGGGCACAGCAAGGCAAATGTCCCATTAAACTTTCCAATTCTATGGTTCAGCTCCAAAGACATATCATTTTTAACACCACAGGATACTCCAAGATATTCGAACTGATCCGTTTGTTTCATTATTACATCCCCCAATCTTATGTTCAACTCATCCTGGACCCTGTTTTTCAACATTACCTCCGTTTTCTCCTTATTAATTTTCATTCCTTTTGCAGTCAGAACCTCATCCCACACCATGACACATCTCTGTAGCTCCTCCTCCGATTCCAAAATCAACGCCAGATCGTCTGCATATCCGAGTATCTCCCCGTCCATCTCTCTCCTCACCAACCTCCCACAAAAGTCCATAAAAATTATAAACAAAATTGGGGAGAGCACACTTCCCTATAAATAAAAATATGATATTAAAAAAAAATACACCATTTTACACCTAATATATATATATATTTTTTTTTCCAACTCTATCTACAGAAAGAACTCTTCGCCTCTAAGGAGGGACCTACAACAGAGAGCCGTGACCGGAAAATGTCCGGTTCGAGTTCCGGGACAATGAAATCAAAGTGGATGAAAGCTTTTAAATCCCTCAAAACCACCAGTGGCAGCAGTGGCAGTTATACCTCAGGGGGTGCCACTTCTCGTGACCCTGATAGGTAGGCTTAGAACCCCTTTTTTTTATTTTATGCAGCATAGATGTGTGTGTGTTTTTTGTTAGTGTGTTTGTGTGCTTTTATATAATATATATATATATATATATATATATATATATATATATATATATATATATAATATATATATATATATATATATATATATATATATATATATATATATATATATATTTTAAAAACATATATTGAAAATTTTTTTGGTGTTTTTTTTTTAATTCTATTAAGTGTTTTTTTGTCGTTCTTTAAAGATTAAGAATTAAAAACCCAAATGGTTTTTATTGTTTTTTTTTTCTTTTTTTATCTTAATTTTGTGCTTTCCTCTCCGATCGAAGGTCACCAGTGCAGGTCACTTTCAGGTAAAGAATTTTTGAATTTAGTTCAAATGTAAGAAGTGTATTATAAAAAATAAAAAAATTAAAAAAAAAAGAAATTTATTTTTAAAATGAATTTTAAACAAAAAATAAAAATATATATAAACTTTTTTTTTTATTGTATTGTAAAATTTTATTTATTATTATTATCATTATTTTTTTTTATTTAACTTTTTTTTTAGATTCAGTTTTTTTTTTAAATTCAATTTTCTAAAAAATATTAAAAAAAAAAAAAAAAAAAAAAAATTTTTCTATATATTTTGAAATAGGCAAAAATTATTTTTCTTTTTTTTTTTATTTATTTTATTTTATTTTCTAATATTTAAGTTTTATTTTTTAAAGGAAAAAATAATATTTTTTTAACATTAAATACTTCATTTAATATTAAATTAAAAATTTAAAAAATTGAATTAAATAATTTCCGTTAATCAATAACTTCATTTTCATTTAATTAATTATTTTAATCGATTGATAATTAATATTAAATATTTTATATCGATTTTTTAAAAATATTGATATTTAATAGTCAGGAATAAATATTTAATAAACTATATAAATATTTTTAAAAATATTTGCAAAAAAATATTTAAAATTAAATTTTTAATTCTTATTAAACTATTTAATTATTTTTAAAAATCTATTACAAAATATTTAAATTTTTATAAAATTTTAAATAAATATTTTAAATATTTTAAGAATATTTATAAAATTATTTAATTATATTTAAAATATTTAATTATTTTTAAATATTTTTTCTATGAAATTTATTTATTCTTAAAATATTTAATAAAATTTTTAATTATTTTAAAAATATTTAATTTAAAATTTATTTATTTTAAAAATATTTAGTACGATAAAGATTTACAAAAATATTTATTAGAATTTTTAATTATATTCTAAATTTAATTATGTATAAAAATATTTACCAAAATTTTTTTTTGTTTTAATATAATAAAATATTTAATTAGTTAAGAAAATATTTCATATGATGATAAAATAATTTTAAAAAAAAATAAATGTTTAATTATTTTTAAAATAATAGAAAAAATATTAAATTATTTTAAATAAATTAATAGAATATTTAATAATAATAAATATTTTCTGATGAGTATTTAAAGCGAAATTTTTAAAAAACAGATTCATTTATTTTCTTAAAAAATATAATTAAAATTTTTTTATAATAATTTTAATATTTTTAATTGTTTTAAATATTTTTAATTATTTTAATACTTTTAATTCCTTTTCATATATTTAATTTTTAATAATTTAAAATATTTTCATTAGTTTTAATATTATTAAATTGTTAAAATATTTTTTAATAATTTTAAGATTTTTTAATTTTTTATAATTTAAAATATTTTTTAGTTTTAACATTATTAAGTTTTTTAAATATTTTTTAATAATTTTAATATTTTTTAATTTTTCAATATTTTTTAATTTTTTAATATTTTAATAGTTTTTAATTTTTTATATAACTAAGTTTTATTATGATATATTTATAAAATATATTTATAACTAAAAATATTGAAAAATATATTAAATTTATAAATTTATATAATTAATTATAAATATTGGATATTTAATTTAATATTTTTACATAGTCTTATTATCAGTAATGAAAAATTAATGATAATATTATTTATATAAAAATATTTATTTTATTAATTATTAAATTATTTGTAATTTTTTTTTCATGTCAATTAAAAAAAAAAAAAATTTTATGCAAATTATTGGATGACTTCTGGGGCCTCTTTTCTCTCCTGGGATCCTTATCTCTACATCTTGATCCCACTTCTCCTTTGGGATAAATATATTTACATTAAGGGATCTTTCATCTGAGAACCCTATCTCTATATTTGGAAGTCTTATCTCCCATCTGAGATCCTTATCTACATATTGATCTCAGTTCTTGGGAGTCCTATCTCCTCTCTGGGATCTTTATCTACATATTGATCTCAGTTCTTGGGAGTCCTATCTCCCCTCTGGGATCTTTATCTACATATTGATCTCAGTTCTTGGGAGTCCTATCTCCCCTCTGGGATCTTTATCTACATATTGATCTCAGTTCTTGGGAGTCTTATCTCCCCTCTGGGATCTTTGTGTACATCTTGATCTCAGTTCTTGGGAGTCTTATCTTCCCTCTGAGATCTTTTTCTACATATTGATCTCAGTTTTTGGGAGTCCTATCTCCCCTCTGGGATCTTTATCTACTTATTGATCTCAGTTCTTGGGAGCCTTATCTCCCCTTTGGGATTCTTATCTTTACAGTTAGAGGTCTTTCATCTGGGATCCTTATCTATCACCTTTTAAATCCTGTCCCTTCCAATAATAAAAATAATATTAATAATAATAATAATAATAATAATAATAATAATAATAATAATAATAATAATAATAATAATAAAATAATAAAAATAATAATAATAATAATAATAATAATAATAATAATAATAATAATAATAATAATAATAATAATAATAATAATAATAATAATAATAATAATAATAATAATAATAATAATAATAATAATAATAATAATAACAATAATATTTGACTTTAGACTGTAGACTTTATTAATTAATATTACATTAGTTATTTTATGATACTTTACAAGTTCATGTCAATAATAACAGCAATAGTATTGGTAATAATAATAATAATAATAATAAATAATAATAATAATAATAATAATAATTAATTTTGAAATAGTTATTTCTAATGGAACAACCTTTATTTTTAAATAATAATAAATAAAAAAAAAAAAAAAAAAAAAAAAAAAAAAAAAAAAAAAAAAAAAAAAAAAAAAAAAAAAAAAAAAAAAAAAAAAAAAAAAAAAAAAAAAAAAAAAAAAAAAAAAAAAAAAAAAAAAAAAAAAAAAAAAATTTTAAATAAAATTATTATTAATTATTATTATTATTATTATTATTATTATTATTATTATTATTATTATTATTATTATTATTATTATTATTATTATTATTATTATTATTATTATTATTATTATTATTATTATTGTTATTTTTAATATTATTTTTATTTATTATTATTATTATTATTATTATTATTATTATTATTATTATTATTATTTATTATTATTATTATTATTTTATATATTATTATTATTATTATTATTATTATTATTATTATTATTATTATTATTATTATTATTATAATTATTATTATTATTGTTATATTTGCTATCATTATTTTTTATTTATTTATTTTTATTATTGTTATTTTTAAATATGATTATTTTTATTTATTATTATTATTATTATTATTATAATTATTATTATTTTTATTATTATTATTATTATTATTATTATTATTATTATTATTATTATTATTATTACTTCTACTAATACTATAATAATAATAATTCATTTAATTTTACTTAGTTTAGACTTAAATAAAAAAAAACATGTTTTAGATACATGAATTAACATGAGAAGAACTACTACGCCATCTAGTGTCCTGTTTTGTAAAGTTTCGAAAACTTTTATTCCCAATATGATACCTCAGAAATCCCTATGTTTCATCATTGAGATTTGTTTTCAAATCAACACAACTTAAACTCCTCCCTCTCTTCCCCTCCCCCGTTCACTTTTTTAGGGTTTCGATTAGGTTCTCTCCCCCCTATCTTGTAGGTTTTTATTTAGGTGGGGGGTTCCCCTTAATACTTCGTACTGATATTCATATTGGCTTAGAAAGATATAGATTACTCAGTTGTCTTGTAGACAGGAAAGATAATCAGACTTGTCATTTACATCACGTAATATATATATATATATATATATATATATATATATATATATATATATATATATATATATATATATATATATATATATATATATATATATATATATATATATATATATATATATATATATATATATATATATATATATATATATATATATATATACAGCTCTTATTGATCCTATGTCAAAACCTATTTTGACCCTTCTCCCACCTATCCAAACTTTTTATATATATATATATATATATATATATATATATATATATATATATATATATATATATATATATATATATATATATATATATATATATATATATATATATATATATATATATATATATATATATATATATATATATATAGGGGGTTTGAAATGTAAAATTAATATAAATTGTAAAGTATGTAAAATAAAAAGTTTAAAAAAAAAAAAAAAATGAAAGAAAACGAAAAAAAAAATTGTTAAATTTTTTTAATAATAATAATAATTTTTGGTTAGAGTTAGCAGCTATTAGAAATTAGGGTTTTAAAAAATATATTTTCTACTGTAAAAAAAAAAAAAAAAAAAAACTAGTTTTAAAATTTAAATGTAACTATCTTGTAGCAGTAATATTGCTAATACATTTTTAAGGTTATTTCCTCACCTACTACTACAACTACTATACTATTTGATTATTATTACAACTATTACTATTTCTGCCATACCTACAACTGCTACCACTAAACTGATACCACTCAACTGCTACTATTATTACCACTTCTTTCCTTCTACTACAACTACTATACTATTTGATTATTATTACAACTATTACTATTTCTGCCATATCTATCACTGCTACCACTCAACTGCTACTTTCCTTAAATGATACTCGGCAGCTTGCCCCCGATGTCCCCGAAGCAGAAATCTCGCTACAACTTCGCGACCACAGTTCTCTCTGTGATGGCCACCCACAGGTAAAGCAGCCCCCCCGAAGGACCACGCCTAATGTCACCCAGAGAAGAGGGGTCTCTCTAAACCTTCTTTTTTGAATGCAACGAAGCCATAAATGCACACCTTCTCTTCCTCCTATACTATCAGTACTGAACAACGTTGCAATGCCACAATACAATGTCTTTAAATGTTGCCAAAAATAAAATTTGTAGAAAAAGCTTCGAAACAAAGTAGTACGTAGATTCAAAATTAAATATTTGTCCTTTTTTGTAAAAAAAAATCTGTCCTTCGAAAAATCTGTCCTATTTGAGATATCTTGTTTGTCCTCTATTTTTTGGAAGGTATATAGGTAAATCTTAGTCACGGTCTTTGCATGCTTCACGCGAATATCTCTCACTATATGAATGTAATCTGCATCTTCTGTCAAGCATATATAATTAAAGCATGTTATAATATATATATATATATATATATATATATATATATATATATATATATATAATATATATATATATATATATTATATATATATATATATATATATATATATATATATATATATATATATATATATATATATATAATATATATATATATATATATATATATATATATATATATATATATATATATATATATATATATATATATATATATATATATATATATATATATATATATATATATATATATATATATATATATATATATATATATATATATATATATATATATATATATATATATATATATATATATATATATATATATATATATATATATATAATATATAAGTAGTATCGTATATATATATATAGGGCATAAGCGCAAAATGAAGCGCAAAAGCGCAAAAAGCGCAATTTGCGCTTTAAATTTTTTTTTTGCGCTTTTGCGTTTTGCGCTAAATTTCGAAAATGTGCGCTTTTGCATTTTGCGCTTAACAGCTTTTTAAGAGCGCAAAAGCGCAAATTTGCGCTTAAAAAAATATTTTGCGCTTTTGCGGAAGTTTTTCGAAATTTGCGCTTACCAATTTGCGCTTCATCATCTTTCTTAATAAAAAACAATTTTGGGCTTATATTTCAGTTTCTTTTTAATCAGCCAAATTTTATTACTCTTTCTGCTAATTAAAAGTTAATACTTAAACTAGGAATGCCGACATATAAAAAAAAATAAAAAAAAAAAAAAAAAAAAAAAAAAAAAAAAAAAAAAAAAAAAAAATTATATATATATATATATATATATATATATATATATATATATATATATATATATATATATATATATATATATATATATATATATATATATATATATATATATATATATATATATATATATATATATATATATATATATGGTTTATTGACTATTTTGTTTATTGGTTTATTTGTATGGAACAAAAGCCTTGTCTTCCAATATTTAATAAAACTGACAAGGAGGTAATTGCCGAGTACATCGAAATAATTACGCCTATTGCTGTTAGGCTGCATATGTTGCAGGATGAGAAGAATGCGTACGCGGGGGTTCTATTGCCTAACCTCTTCCTCCTCAAGGACAATCACGTGGAATTGCAACGAGAGGTGAAAAAACTTAACTATGCCAAAAGCTTAGTCAACTACTTACTAAAGCAGCCAAAGCCAAACAAAGGGAAAGAAAAGGGATTTGAACCGAGGTTCAGCAGGATTTTTGATGATTGTGAT
>SEYY01019429.1:97500-102500 GCA_009176605.1 Armadillidium nasatum
AGTTTTTAGGTTCCAAAATTAAAAATCCGGAATCTCTTCACGCAGAAGTAAAAGTTTGTGTTTTTTTTTTTAGGTAGACTTCGTAGCTTAAAGAATTTCTTTAAACTTTTAATATGGTCCTTTTCTCTTCAATAATGTTTATTCAGATATTTAAGGACTTTGTGTTTGTCAATTCCCCTAAAATTAGCTTGAAAGTCGAACCTCTCCACAATGGTAAGTTTTCATCAGTGCCAGTATCTCATGCTGCGAATATAAATGAAACGTACGAAATATGAAAACAAACTTCTGCTGGAAAAAAATCAGGTATAAGAAATTATATGAAAAGTCAGTGCTATCTTGTTTGGACTTCATCTTTAACTCCTGATGAAGGGGAAAACATCATCAACACCAGGAATGAAGAATCCTTGTCAATTCAATACTTATTTATTCAGGAAAAAAAGTGTTTCTTCCTATGCTCCAAATTCTAAAGCTTGATCTTATGCCGTCTACCGTGGCTCAAACGGTAGAGTGATTGACTCACGGGCTTGAGGGTGCCGGTTCGATTCCTCTTGGGAATCCTAGGTATATACTATCTAGAAAAGTTCCTTTACTCGAATAGGGCAATGCCCTTGAGATGTGAACATTTTATATTTTAAAAAAAAAATGGTTAAAACGTTGGATTAAAGAAGACTCAAATTTTTATGTTGAGAAATAAATCAGAAGGATCAGTGAGGATCAGTGATAAAAAGATCAAAAGAGAACCTTAGATATGAGATGTGAATCAAGGTAAAAACTAAAATAGTCGATTAAATTAAACTGAAAAAAAAGATGAAAGGGAAATTTTAATAGTATTTTCCAGAACTTCTTAGGAAATCAATAGGTGAGAGAAAA
The DNA here is from genome assembly GCA_009176605.1 of Armadillidium nasatum. Lineage (NCBI taxonomy): Eukaryota > Metazoa > Arthropoda > Malacostraca > Isopoda > Armadillidiidae > Armadillidium > Armadillidium nasatum. Next base: position 98,371 of record SEYY01019429.1, read on the forward strand.
AAAATTTCTGGGTGATCTTTAAACTATTACAAAACCATGGGTCGTAACATACCTTTTGAAATCCATCTTTTGGAACTAGACCTCTAGTTAGACCCAGTAAATCTCTAGATCTGAGCTGAGAATATAGAGCCGTTTACCGCGGCTCAAACGGTAAAGTGATTGACTCACGTGCTTGAAGGCGGTTCCAACAGTACATAGAAAAGTTACTCTCCTCGAAAATGGTAAACTTTTTCTTTAAAAAAAAAAAAAAAAAAAATAGTAGACATTTACAAAATGAAAATAGTAGTTAGAGCAGCTGAAGTCCAAATTTGCGTACCAACAATTGTTGGATCCTTACGAGGGATGTTCCTGAGGCAAAATATAGTACAAATTTCCACACCTCTGCCTTTAAGATGAGTAGGTCCTTAACTATACATGTATTTTAAATACTCTAACATTGTGGAATAAAATAGTGTGTAAGTTGAAAAGGGCTCTGCCCGTTAGTGGTGGTAAACTGTAAAAAAAAAAAACTTTTTAAGATAGTAAAATTCTAAAATGATATTTGATAAAATGATATTGCTATTGTGGGTTCCCCGATTTTGTCTTTTGTGGCAAAAAAAAAAAAAAATAAATAAATAAATAAATAAATTTTGTCACTTATTGCAGATGTAGGTCTTATTACTTATCGTTATTATTTCCTATTCACTAGGCCTCATCATTTCCTATTGCTTTAGCTGGCCTAATTACTACCAATTGTAAAAGTTGACTTAATTATTACTTTTTTTCTTTTATAATCATAATTATTACCTGTTACTACAATAGGCCTAGTTATTACCTATTGCTATAATAGAACAAATTAATACTTTTTGTTACAGTAGGCCTGATAATTACCGACTGCAGTAGTTGACCTATTTATTACCTATCATTTTTTGCCTATTTTAAATCCTTTAAAAAATTTAGCTAAAATATAAAGAAGAATATGTTTGGGTGTGTTGATACAACCCATTCTACTATTATTATTATTATCATTATTATTATTATTATTATTAGTAGTAGTAGTAGTAGTAGTAGTAATAGTAGTAATAGTTGTAATAAAAGTACATGTATATCTTATATTTGTATGTTTGTGGCATTGTATTTATTGAAAATTGTATTATATATATATATATATATATATATATATATATATATATATATATATATATATATATATATATTATATATATATATATATATATATATATATATATATATATATATATATATATATATATATATTTTAAAAGGTAAATTTAGATGGTATCATCATTACTGTTGTGAGTTTTGTTGTTGTTGTTTTTGCTGTTGTTGTTGTTGCTGTTGTTGTTGTTGTTGTTGTTGTTGTTATTGTTAGTGTTTTTGCGTTTGTTTGCTTGTTTGAAGTCGTGACGTATGTAAATGAATTGTTTGAAAAAAGTATTTTCAAACTATTCTAACAAAACACTCGTTATAAACATATATATATATATATATATATATATATATATATATATATATATATATATATATATATATATATATATATATATATATATATATATATATATATATATATATATATATATATATATATATATATATATATATATATATATATATATATATATATATATATATATATATATATATATATATATATATTATTATATATATATATTATTTTATAATTAATATTATATAATTATTATTAATAATTTATTATTATTTTATTATTATTTTATTATATATTATTATTATTATTATTATTATTATTATTATTTTATTATTATTATTATTATTATTATTATTATTCTTTATATTGTTATTATTATTACTATTATTATTATTATTATTATTATTATTTTTTTTATTTTTGTTATTATTATTTTTTATTAATATTAATTTCATTATTAATTATTATTATTATTATTATTATTTATTATTATTATTATTTATTTTATTTATTATTATTTATTATTATTATTATTTTTATTATTATTTTTATTATTATTATTATTATTATTTATTATTATTATTATTATTATTATTTATTATTATTATTATTATTATTATTATTATTATTATTATTATTATTATTATTATTATTATTATTATTATTATTATTATTATTATTTATTATTATTTTATTATTTTAAAATTAAATTGTAAGACCTAAACAATGTTTAAATAAAATTTTAATATATATATATATATATATATATATAATATATATATATATATATATATATATATATATATATATATATATATATATATATATATATATATATATATATATATATCCTCCGGTAGGCAAAGGCTGGGGGCTTACTAATATCCACCGGAATTGAGAAAATAACAGACCTTTTCCGTTAAAGGCCGACGTGATCTGATACACGACATTTGAAAGTGTGTAAGTCAAAGAAAGTTGGGAAAACAGATAAAGGGAGTGTGTTCCATACTTTACCAGTAGGGTACATGTAAGATTGAACATAGCGGTTACGTTTATGGTCATAGAGTTCAATAGAGAAAGGATGAGACTGTATAGAAAGACGTGTCGCACGAGCACTTCTCAATGGAGGAAGTATGCGATTGCACTGATGGAGCAATTCGACGGACTGAAAGAGACTGGAGAGAATTAGTGATAGCAGGAGAGTTGATAAGACGAAAAGCCATAGACTCCACCTTTTCAAAGAAAACTCTGAGTGGAACCATCCGAGATGTGTGAGGCGGACTCCATACAGGGGCGAACAACATATAAAGAAAGCAACTTGGGATGACGTGAAGAAATTACAAAGGTGCCTCAGAAAACTCAGAAAACGTTTAGAAGCTTGTTTAGAAAGAGAAATAATGTGATCTTTCCAAGAAAGATCACGAGAAAAAGAAACACCAAGAATTTTAAGGAGAGATGAAGGTTTGAGTTGTGCGTCTTCGGAGAAGATATCATAGTTGTGTGGAAGGTTGTGTCGAGTAGAGATGGGAAGGAACTGAGTTTTTAAGAAATTGAAAAGGACTATGTTTTCTATTCCCCAATTTGAAATACGAGAAAGATCAGGGGTTAGTTACTCCAAGCCACCATTCTCGTTTCATTTAACTGTTGTTGGGAAGGGCGTCTTTCAAACTGAAAGAAGTAATGAAAGATGGAGTCTTCAGCATATGAATGGATAGGTGATGAAGTAACAGAAAGGTCATTAATGAAGAGTAGAAAATGTGTAGGGAATAAGATAGAACCCTGAAGAACACCACTGTTAATAGATTTAAAGGATGAACGGTGGCCGTCTACAACAGCTGCTATAGAACGACCGGAAAGGAAATCAGAGATATTATTATATAGATTCCGAAAGAGGGAAGTTTAGAATCAAAGCTTTGTGCCAGACTCTATCGAAAGAATTCCATATGTTAAGTGCCACAGCAAAAGATTATCCGACACATCGAAGAGCGGAGGACCAAGAGTCTGAGAGAAGGGAAAGAAGTTCACCAGTAGAGCGTTTCTTACGAAGCCATACTAGAGATCAGATATAAGATTAGAAGAATTGAGATGTTTTCAAATTTTCCTGTTAAGGATAGATTCGAAAACTTTATAAAGAACGGAGGTTAAAGAAATTGGACGGTAGTTAGAGAGGTTGACAGAGGTTGCCCCCTTCTTCGGCACAGGTTGAATGAGCGCACGTTTCCAGCAAGAATGGAAGGTTGAAGTAGAAAGACATAGACGAAATAGTTTACCAAGGCAGGGTGCAAGCTCTGAAGCACAAGTTTTGAGAACCGCAGGAGGAATACCATCTGGACCATACGCCTTCTTAGTATTAAGCTCAGAGAGAGCAGAAATGACGTCTTTAGAAGAAATTACAATTTTAGACATAAATGAGTTGGAAGGGGTTGAAAGAGGAGGAATATATATATATATATATATATATATATATATATATATATATATATATATATATATATATATATATATATATATATATATATATATATATATATATATATATATATATATAATATATAATGAAAAAATATCTAAAATAAAATAAATAAATTTACTTTTAATACAAAGGAAAAATTTTCCGAATTCATGTTACAAACATGTTTGTCAACATTCTATTTTAACCCCCCCAACCCCACCCACCCTA
>SEYY01019429.1:107500-110000 GCA_009176605.1 Armadillidium nasatum
GCAAAAGAAGAACATTATATTATGAAGGGAAGAACATTATTTTATGAACGAAATATTATGGAAAGAGGAGCTTTATTAAGAAATTTTGAACGCTAATTTTTGGAAAGTAGTATAGGAAGATTACACTGGTCAACAAAAATGTACTTTGTAAAAATTTTTACTACTCTAATTTTGGGTCAAGAAAAACGAATATGACATTAGATTTTGTTTATTCGCTCTAGTTTTTTTAGATATACTAATCTCAAATGGAAATACTAAAAATACACTTTGAAATTCTTTCCTTACTAATAATAGCTAAACTAACCTAATTTTGGGTCGAGAAATATGAATGTCACATTAGATTTTGTTTAATAGTCTTCACGCTGGTTTTATGGATACATAAAACCTCAAATAAAAGGGCTTAATCACGTGAACGTCTTCTCTTTGTAGTCGCTTGCACTTCTTTTCTGGGGGTTTTCTTGTCATTGCCCAACAATAGTCAGCAAGCATAGGAGCGTTCCATTTTCTCTGATACCTTCGTTCTATTTTCAAAATGTCCTGGTGGAATCGCCCTCCATGTTTGTCACTCACTTGCACAGCAGTTGTCAGGGAAAAAGTCTAAGTGGGAATGTAGGAAATGTATTTTCAGTAACATGTTGCAGCCTAATCGATGGTACTTTTCTAGAATATTATTCACAATCTCCAAGTAATTGTCAACTCTTCGATTTCCCTGGAAGCTCTGCACATCTTTAAATGCCTCCCATGCTGCTTTCTCATGATCCTGGAAAACTTGTTCGAAGTTTTTATCGTTAAGAAGATGACGAATCTGTGGGCTAAAGAAGATGCCTTCTTTATCTTTAAGCATCACTGAGCTGTGTAAATAGTCCTCTGAGGTACTGAAAAGCTTCTCCATCCTAGTTCATTCCCTTTACAAAGTTCTTCATGAGTCCCAGTTTTATGTGTAGAGGGGGCAAAAGAATTTTGCTTCTTTCTGCCAGAGGATGATGCTGTATATTTTTCTCTCCGGAGGAAAGATTTTCTCTTGGAGGCCAGACCTTTATATTGTAGTGAGAAGACCTATCCCGACTGTCCCACTGACACAGGAAACAGTAGTATTTGGTGTATCCCAACTGCATACCCAGCAGTATTACGATGACCTTCAAGTCTCCGCAGATCTTCCACTGATGGTCAATGTGCTTAATTGCTTTCAGAAGTGATTTCATATTTTCATATGTTTCTTTCATGTGGACAGCATGACCTATAGGAACTGAAGGGAGAGAATTGTCATTGTATAATAGTACAGCTTTAAAACTTAGCTTTGACGAGTCTATGAATAGTCTCCAGTCCTGAGGGTTGTACTCCAAATGTAAAGCTGTCATCAAACCAGTCACATTACAGCAGGCAACAAGAGTATTTTCCTTCCTAAAGTACTTGACTCAGATCTTTTTGTCGAGTCCTGTACAGATACACTTTAACATTAGGCAGTAGAAGATTCTGTTGTTGAAGCCTTAATGCCAGAATCTCTGCTTTTCTTCAGATAGGTTCAAGTCTCAAATTAAATCATTTAGTTCAGCCTGACTAAACCTTTGGTTTAGTCAGGCTAATTATTCAGTTTATGGCATAAAATCAGGATCCAATGATGATTAAGGATTAAGGACGCTGTTGATTTCTCCCTTCCGCAGTCTTCATCTACATCTACTTCTACTTCTGTAGGAAGTGGCACAGGTGAACTATCGCCATGTGTAGACTATCTCCATGTGGTACTAGTTGAATGGCTGACGGGATGTTGGGGTATTAGACAGTCTGCCTTTTTCTTGACATGCCATGATGGAGGGGAATTATCATGCAGAAATAGCAATCGTTTACGTGATTTGAAGGCTCTCTTCCAAATTTGTAATTAAGCCCACATTATATTAAAAAATTAACATTATACAAACAGTTAACTTAGTAAAGCACATAGATTTAGCCTATAAATTTAATAACGTTTCTTTCCATACACTGCAAAAATTGTCCTAACCCTTCGTTGAGACAAGTGTAAAAAATGTCACAACAAATTTTTTCAGATATTTTCTTATTAGAAAATAAATCTGTGAAGCGACTTTCTTATGCTTAACATGTCTTTTTTTTTTTTTTTTTTTTTTTTTTTTGTACTAAAAATTTTACTGTAACATTTTTTGACACCTGTACCTACGATTCGTTAGGACAATTTTTACATTTTTACAGTGTAGTAATAGTTACCACTAACAAACGAACCATTTACAACAAGGAGAGGGAATTAAGGCGTATTTACAACTGTTCTTAAAAAAAGGTGTAAATCAAAAATTTTCTAAAATAAATCCATTAGACTTTATCGAACAATTTCCTTTTGAGAGATTAAAGTTCATCTCCATTTTGAGTAAGGCTTTTACGTTGGATTCAGGAAACATCAAAGAAATGATCATTAGAGTCATTTGAAGTTCAAAGAGTCTAAGGAAGTTCTCATGTCTTTGATTGATGGGTTTTTAAATATTTAAACCCCTTT
>SEYY01019429.1:115000-117500 GCA_009176605.1 Armadillidium nasatum
TCAAATTAACCTCACGCTCTTTCCTAACACCATTTTGGAGGATTCAACCCCCATCCCCCCCCCCTCGAATCAGTGTCAGAAAGTTACCTGAGCTTTTGGTATTGCTACGTCCTCCTCATAATCTTTCCTGACCTTTTTTTTTTGAGGTTCAATCTGGTTGAAATTTTTCTCGAATCTAGGGGGGGGGAGGGAAAGGGGTTTGTACTGGTCCGTAAACCTTAGAAAAAAAAGGTCAGGAAGGTTCCTGATATTTCAATTGCGCGTGCAATTGCAGAAAAGACCGCTAGGCTTATTTAACGGTGCTTTGACCGTCGATCATGCTACCTATACTAATACTGTGTTATTCTAATGTGTTAATCTAACGTATTGAATGGATACTGTATTATTTAATGTGCTAATCTAACGTGTTATATTGAATAGATACTGTGTCATATAGTGTATTAATCTAACGTATTGAATGGATTCTGTGCTTTCTAATGTGCTATATTGAATAGATTCTGTGTCGTCTAATGTGTTAATTTAATGTATTGAATAGATACTGTGTTTTCTAATGTGTTAACCTAACCTGTTATATTGAATAGATACTGTCATCTAATGTATTAATTCTAACGTATTTAATAGACACTGTGTTTTCTAATGTATTAATCTAACGTGTTATATTGAATAGATACTGTGTTGTCTAATGTGTTAGTTAACGTGCTATATTGAATAGATATTATGTTGTCTAATGTGTTAATCTAACGTGTTATATTGAATAGTTACTATATCTAATGTGTTAATCTAACATTGAATAGATACCGTGTTTTCTAATGTGTTATTTAACGTGTATATTGAATGGAAACTGTGTTGTCTAATGTGTTAATCTAACGTGTTATATTGAATAGATACTGTGTTTTGTAATGTGTTAATCTAACGTACTGAATAGACACTGTGTTATGTAATGCGTTAATCTAACGTGTTATATTAAATAGATTCTATGTTATCTAATGAGTTATATTAAATATAATACATTTTAAAAATGATACAAAATTTCATTAACAAATGTAAAATAAACACATAGATTTAAATATGGATAAAATACATAAACTAAATATACTTTATATAAAGTATGTCTTATACTTAAAAGTTGATAAGACGAAAAAAACCTAGACTCTACTTTTATCAAGGAAAGCTGCTATGAGTGGAACCACCCCAAATGTGAAAGGAGTACTCCATACAGGGCGAGAACCACACCCCTGTAATGTTAGGTCTCTGACATTGTGTCGTAGTAAAAACAAAAGAAAATTAGAGGGAAGGGAGAGGTGGGGAAAGTCTGGGGTGGTGGGACTGGAGTGGGGGTGTATGGGGGTGGGGGTGGTCTGTGGGGGTGGTGTAGAGGCGAAGACAATTAAATGGTCTGAGGTCGAAACCGGAGTTGGAGCAGGAAAAATTATTACGGGATCCACACCTATATATATATATATATATATATATATATATATATATATATATATATATATATATATATATATATATATATATATATATATATATATATATATATATATATATATATATATATATATATATATCAAGTCAGAGAAAGTCGAGAAAATAAATAAAGGGAGTGGATATCAGGCTTTTTATCAGTGAGGTACATGTAAGACTGAGCATAGCGGTTAGGTCTTGGGTCGGAGTGTTGGACAGAGAAAAGATGAGACTGTGTAGAAAGTTGTGTCTCACGAGACCTTCTCAATGAGGAAGGTATGTGACGTGAGGGGTTCAGAAGAGTAGCGTCCGTTATAATAGCGAGAGCGTAGATAGATTGACGCAACTATTCGCGGGGCAAAAAGAGACTGGAGTAAGCCAGTGAGAGGTAAACAGTTGGTAAGACAAAATTCCATCGACTCCACCTTTTCGAGGAGAGCTGTGTGAGTAGATCCAACTCAGATGTAAGAGGCGTACTCTGTACAGGGTAGAATGACGCCCTTATAAAGAGCAAGCTACTAGAGTGGGTTGATGAGAATTCGAAGGCGCCTCAGAACAATTAACCTCTTGCAAGCTTGTTTAGAAAGAGAAGTAATGCGATTTTTACAAGAAAGATCAAGAAAAAAGAAACACAGAGAATGTTAATGATAGAAAAGGTTTGTATTGTATTTATGAAGAGAATGTTATGGAAGATTATGTCGAGTAAGAAGTTGGAGGATATGAGTTTTAGAAGCATTGAAAACGACTATGTTTTTACTAACCCAATTAGAAACTCGAGAAAGATCAGAATTTAGCATCTCTAGGGCCACTTTTCTAGCATCAATTAATGTATGTTGGGTGGGACGATTTTCAAAATAAAACGAGTAATGAAGGAAGGGAGAGTCGCCATAGGATGGGATATTTGACGAAGTAACAGAGAAAAAAGTCATTGAGGAAAAGTAGAAAAAGGGTTAAAGATAGGACAATATCTGAGGAACATCACTATTTATAGATTTAAATTAAAGGATGAACGATGAAGTCTACAACAAGTGGT
>SEYY01019429.1:122500-127500 GCA_009176605.1 Armadillidium nasatum
CCATTCTCAAGTTTGACAATGTTGGCCAAGTCGATTTTTATCTGTCAAGAATCATGGTCAACTTAAATAAAATTAATAAGAAAATTAAATTAAATTAAATTAAATGAAGAAGTGTAAGTCCCAAAAAATCTAAGAATCGGCTTTATAAACTCAAAAGAACAATTCCTTGCCGCATGCCGTGGCTCAAACGGTAGAGTGATTAATTCACGTGCTTGAAAGCGCCGATTCGATCTAGCATCCAACATGAGGATCCTATGTATATACTACCTAGAAAAGTTCCTCTCCTAGAATAGGGTAATGCCCGTGAGATATGAACTATATAATTTTTTTTTACAATATCTGCCATGCAACGACCAAAGAAATAATCAAATACAAGATGAAGGAAACATGTTTAGAATCTGAAAATTGTCAAGCTTAGAAATCAGAATTTTGTGCCAGACCTTACCGAAACATTTCTATATATATATCCAACACAGTAATAAAATAATTATTGTGCTATAAATCTCGAGTCTCTAAAAAAATTTAATTAAAGTGTAATAAAAAAAATTAAATATTCCGAATTAAGCCACAGAGGGAAATATTGTCAGAACAATTGCACCCTTGAGACAGAGAACAACAATTACATCTTTAGAAAAAGCTGCAAAATTATTTATGAATTAGTTGAAAGAAGAGAGAGAGAGAGAGAGAGAGAGAGAGAGAGAGAGAGAGAGAGAGAGAGAGAGAGAGAGAGAGAGAGAGAGAGAGAGAGAGAGAGAGAGAGAGAGAGAGAGAGAGAGAGAGAAAGAAATAATAGTTTAACAAAGCAAAAAGAATGCAAACTCAAAACCGTTAGTTTTGAAAGAGACAGAGGAAAATATTATCAGAACCTCTACCCCCTTTAGACTAAACAATTATATCTTTAGATAAGGGTGGAATATTATAAGTGAATGAGTTGGAAGATTAGAGAGAAACATAATACTGGAATAATCTAAAATCAAATTTAGAATCAAAAGTTTGAAATAATAAGTTTTGTTTTAAAAGATAATTCTTCAGAGGAATAGGAAAAAAAAGGCAAATTAGGAGTACCTGTTCACAAAATGCCAGAAAGAGCAGAAAGAAGAGAAGGTTGATAATTCTTATCTCTAACTGCTAGGATTTAAAGGATGCAACCAGTGAGCCCAGTGTGCGTATACAAATCCCTGATCGATAATTCCTATCCCTAACTACTAGGATTTAAAGGAAAAAGCCAGTGACCCCATTCGCTGATCGATAATTCCTATCTCTAACTACTAGGATTTAAAAGAAGAAACCAGTGACCTCAGTGCTTGTGTACAAATCCCTGGTCGATAATTCCTATCTCTAACTACTAAGATTTAAAGGATGCAACCAGTAACCCCTGTGTGTATATACAAATCCCTGATCGATAATTTCTATCGATGCCTACTACGATTCGAAGAAGACAGCCATGTGACCCTGGATAATCTTTTCAACATAGACAAAATCCTGTTAATGTCAACGCATATTCAAAGCTCTGATTAAATCATGTGAACCCTGGGGACCTTTTCAACATAGGACAAAGTCCTGTTAATGTCGATGTATATACAGAGGACCCTTATATACGTGAGGACCCTTTCCAACAAAGAACAATGTCCTGTTAATATTGATGCATATTCGAAGCTCTGATAAAATCATATCACCCTGTGGGGACCCTTTCAACAGTCAACAATTTCTTGTTAATGTCGATGTAATGTACAAAGCTCCAATCAAACCATGTGACCCTGGGAGACCTTTCCAGTAAAAGTAATGTTCTGTTAATATCGATGTATGTACAAAGTTCAGATCAAACCATGCTACCCTGAGGGACCTTTTCACCAAAGAACAACGTCCTGTCACTGACAATTTATATACAAAGCTCTGATCAATATTTCCTGTCTCTCTTTTTGAATGAGATATAAATTTTTTAGCATATGCAATCATGCACTAATATTTACATTGCAAGCCTTTGTTACCATGCAAATTTATTATCGATGCAAATGTAAAATTATCATGAACAACAAACTAGGAAAAGTTTAGATAATAATAATAATGATAATAATAATAATAATAATAATAATAATAATAATAATAATAAAAATAATAATAATAATAATAATAATAATAATAATAATAATAATAATAATAATAATAATAATAATATACTGTAATACTAAATAATAACAATAATGACAATGTATTAAAAAAAATAATGTAATAGCAATAATAATAATAATAATAATAATGATAATAATAATCATAATAATAATAATAATATACTGTAAAATTAATAATAACAATTATTATTGAATTAATATATTGAAAATACTAATAACAATAAGCGTAATATATTGAAAAATATAATAATAATAATAATAATAATAATAATAATAATAATAATAATAATAATAATAATAATAATAATAATAATAAAATCAGAAATTTGAAGTTAGAAATTAATATTAAATGACAAATCAAATATTTAAAAAAAAATTTTTATTAGCTATTTTATTTATGGAGAAAGGGAAGGGGGGGGAGAGAATAAAATTTATAGAGTTTATAATTATCATTATTAAATAAATTATTATTTATTATTATTATATTTAAATAAATAAATTATTATTTTTAAATAAATTCCAATAAAAATTATTGATCGAATATTGATTTGTTATTGTATTCATTTTATTTTATTTTATTTAAACAAATGTATTTTATTTTTTTCAACAAATCAGTAAGTATTGAAGTATTGTAATGCATTATTAAATTGGCGATAATTTTAGGGAATTTTTCTTTAGAAAAAAATGAGTTTTGGAGCTAAAAAAAAAAAATAAATATTGATAATAATAATAATAATAATAATAATAATAATAATAATAATAATAATAATAATAATAATAATAATAATAATAATAATAATAATAATAATAATAATAATAATAATAATAATAATAATAATAATAATAATAATAATAATGATAATAATAATAGTAATGGAAAATAAAAATTAGTAGAACATTTTTTTTGGTACACTGATTGAAAGAGACTCGTAACTATACAATATCATTGACTACACCTAACCATACTTAGTGGTAGCGAAATTCAATTCAAAATAAAAAAATAAAAAAATAAAACATAAATGAATAAAAAATAAAAAAAAAAAATCTTTGGATAAGTAACCAAATATTTCGGGATTAAAAAAAATATTCAGTGAAAACATTTCTATTTCTAAAGACCTAACTCAGTGTATCGGAGCCTAGAAATTTAAAAAAACCTTAACCGTATTTTAACTTCTATCCTTAAAGAAGAACTTTAGAGTTTTTTTTTTTCAAAGGAAGATAGCTTACTTTATCCTGAAGGGGGAGGAGGAATGGGGATGCACCCCTCCCCCTAAATTAACATGGATACCCCAATATGATGTCTATAAGTTAAAGCTTCCACAAACGAATTACACATTAATCAAAATAATAATAATAATAATAATAATAATAATAATAATAATAATAATAATAATAATAATAATAATAATAATAATAATAATAATAATAATAATAATAATAATAATAATAATAATAATAATAATAATAATAATAATAATAATAATAAATAATAAATAAAATAAATAATAATAATAATAATAATAATAATAATAATAATAATAATAATAATAATAATAATAATAATAATAATAATAATAATAAATAATAATATAATATAAAATTTTAATAATTAAATTTAAAAAAAAAAAAAAAAAAAAAAAAAAAAAAAAAAAAAAAAAAAAAATTTAATAATAATAATAATTAAGATAAAATATTTAAAAAAATATATATATATATATAAAAAATAAATAAATTCAATTTGATCAGAAATTTCAGATTTGAAACCAGATTATCTGATAATGTATCCATGTATTCGGATTTTCCTGGGCCGGAAAAAGATGATAAGGATGTGACGTCATTATAAGTGTGTGTGTGTGGGTGTGTGTGTGTGTGTGGGTGTGTTGAATGAACGTATTTCTCAGTGGCTAAACTGGAATAAAATAAAGAACGGAAATGCAGAAGATGGACGTAGTATAATTGTAGATAGTTTTTGAGGCCGTATGTGAAGGTTGAGAGAGAGAGAGATAGAGAGAGGAGTAGTAGTAGTAGTAGTAGTAGTAGTAATAGTATAAAAGAAAATAATTTCAAATGAAGTATTTACCGGAAAGTGTATCTCTTTAGAGAGTCGGAGTTGTAAATAATGGGATAAAGTTAAACTGTATTGATAAAGTTAAAACTATATTTGAATTCAACGTTACATAGGAATTTCACCACAAAAAAAAAAGTTAACTTTTAACTCTTTAACTTTTATTGTTTACAAATATTGAGAAAGAACAAAACCCTTTTTAGACGTTGTTCTACTTTGTTCTTTGTTCTTGTTCTTATGTTGTTCTTCTTGTTTTGTAGAATCTGCAGTTGTTCAGCTGAGACTCCATATTAAAACGACCTTATTGATTTATTTCCTCTATATACTAACGATCCACTAACACTCTTCTGGATGCTTTACAGACTACTTGATGTTGATCTTCCCACACTCAACGACCTTATTGATTTATTTACTCTATATACCAACAATCCACTAAACACTCTTCTGACACTCCACCAACACTCTATCGGTGCTCTACAGACTACTTGATGTTGATCTTCCTACACTCTATTAAGGTTCTACGGATGTTGTACCGACGCTGTACTGATGCTCTACCTGGACTCTAATGATGCTCTACTAACATTCTATTGATGCTCTACCTGGACTCTAATGATGCTCTAATAGCATTCTATTGATGATCTACTTGGGCTCTACTTGCATCCCAATGTCATATTATGATTGATATTCAACTGATTCTCTATTCATATCCTACCAAAGCTCTATTGATACTCTACTGACACTTCCTCGCGCTCTACTAACGCTCTACTGACGCTCTACTTACGATTTAATGATGGTCTGCCAACTCT
>SEYY01019429.1:132500-145000 GCA_009176605.1 Armadillidium nasatum
TGAACTTCACACCTCCTGAATTGTGACTAGGCTTTTAAGTTTTTTTCCTCCTTCGTTATAAACTAATCGCCAACATCAGATTATAATTTTGTTAATGACTTATTATTTGAAGCAGTCGTAACTAGAGATGAAAACAGTGCTAAGAATACCAAAGTTTTGTTCCGAAGTTTTACCAAACAGTAGTTAAAAAATTTTCGTCCAGTTGTTCTTCTTCTACAATCCACTTGCTGACATTTTTTTCTGTTGTAAGTTTTGGGTTGGTATTACACTACAGTTGAAGTGTGTATGTGTGTTTGTGTGTGTTTGTGGGTTTTCTGTGTTAATTAACGTCTTTCAACAACTAATAGCATGATTTTAAAAGACTAATAATATATATTAAACATGTGTTTGGCGTTAATATTTTATTACTTATCGTGTTCAATGTTGAATATGTTTAAAATTTTAGTGTTTAAAAGTTTTTGTTATAATTACTATTTTTAAAATGTTGAATAAACCAAAATTTTTTAGGTTTAAGTAAAAAAAAAATGGGTTATATCACAAACTGATGTGATTTAAAATAGTTTTTGGAGCGAGAAAACGTAGTAGTTTTCAGTACCTCAAAAACTCAGTAGATTAATTTATCTACTCAATGTAAGCGTTAAAGGTTTTTTTTTATTAAGCTATATATATATATATATATATATATATATATATATATATATATATATATATATATATATATATATATATATATATATATATATATATATATATATATATATATATATATATATATATATATATATATATATATATATATATATATATAGTATTATTATATATATATTTTTGGCTAAGGGATATATTCTTTAATATATATATATATATATATATATATATATATATATATATATATATATATATATATATATATATATATATATATATATATATATATATATATATATATATATATATATATATATATATATATATATATATATATATATATAGGCTATAATTGGCGGCTCTGGTTGTATAGTAAAAATAAGCCTGACTCTTGACTCACACCCTCTATTCATTCAATTTTTAAATCACCTCAGACTACCTTAGAACCTGGAACCTCTTTCACCTCCAGCCCAACAACACATTTTCGTATTCCAGCCTTAACCTTTTCAGATTTTCATTCACCTCATACACCACAGTCACCTCAGATATTCACCGATCATATCTTAATAAAAGTAGTTCACCTCATATACCTCAATCACCTCAGATATTCTTCGATTATATCTTAATAAAAGTAGTTCACCTCTTACACCTCAATCACCTCAGATATTCATCGTTTATGTCTTCATAAAAGTACCTCACCTCATACTCCTCAATCACCTCAGATATTCACCGATCATATCTTAATAAAAGTAGCTCACCTCATACACCTTAATCACCTCAGATATTCATTCACCGTAATATCAACAACTCAACAAGTAGCTCACCTCATAAACCTCGATCACCTCATTCAGAGGTGCAAATTAATTTGTTTCAAACCTGTTCTAAAACCTTTACTCTAAGTCCTCTTAAGGTTTTTTTTTTTTTTTTTTTTTTTTTATTCCTGTTTCAGTTTCCAGTAAAATAGCTGACGTCTGCCCTTTTACAAACTGTGTTAGATAAAGTGTTGGTGCCATATATTATTTGTGAAGAAAGAAGATGCGTGAGGAATGAAGCTTCTATAATATTTGGTTCATATAAATCAAGGGATCCCAACCCTTTTTTGCTTGTGAACCCCGAGTTCTAACTTTACGTATATGGACCCCCTGGGTCCTAACTTTAAGTATGTGGACCCCCTGAGTCCCAACTTTACGTATGTGAACTCGTGAGACATAATTTCGAGTATGTGGATCCCCTGAGTTCTAATATTACGTATGTGGACCCCCTGAATCCTAACTTTACGTATTTGAACCCCTGAGCCTTAACTTTACATATGTGGACCCCTATATACTCATATAACATTCCTAAATTAAACAAACATTTTTTCCTTGAGGACCCCCTCATAGCTTCTTGAGGCCCTGGGGGTCTATTTGGACCCACAGTTGGGAAACGCTGATATAAACGTTGCTAGAGTATGGAAGTATCTAGGATGAACCATTTTTAAAATGTTTCTGAAAATGGTCTTAAATAGACATTGTCAGTAAATGAAATAAAAACCCTTTCCAACTATTTTCAACTAAAGGTTTCATACCAAATATTTGATAGATGAGAGGAGAAGTATCTGGAATGAATCTTGTATAACCTTTGGGTTCAAATAGATGTTGTTATAGTATTGAAGTTTCTAGGAAGAAATTATCAGTATATGGAATAAACCTTTTACAACTTGTTTCAGATTGAGTTCGTACCTGATTCTTGTTGGAGGAATGGAGAAATATCAGGTACTAATCTATTATAACCTCTTCAAGATAATGACTTTAAATAAACATTGTTAGAGCATGGAAGGGTTCTGGTATGAGCCTTTTATAACCTCTTCACGATAATGGGTTAAAATAAACATTTTTAGAGGATAGAAGTATTCTGGTATGAATCTTTTATAACCTCTTCAAGATAATGGCGTTAAATAAACATTGTTAGAGCATGGAAGGGTTCTGGTATGAATCTTTTATAACCTCTTCAAGATAATGGCTTTAAATAAACATTTTTAGAGCATGGGAAGGGTTCTGTTATGAACCTTTTATAACCTATTCAAGATAAATTGGTTTAAATAAACATTGTTAGAGCATGGAAGGGTTCTGTTATGAACCTTTTATAACCTCTTCAAGATAAATAGGTTCAAATAAACATTTTTAGAGCATGGAAGGGTTCTGTTATGAACCTTTTATAACCTCTTCAAAATAAATAGGTTCAAATAAACATTTTTAGAGCATGGAAGGGTTCTGTTATGAACCTTTTATAACCTCTTCAAGATAAATAGGTTCAAATAAACATTTTTAGAGCATGGAAATATATAGAATGAACTTTACAAATCTTTTCAAGATAATAAGGTTCAAGTAGACATTATTAGTGGAGGGAAGTATCTGGAATAAACTTTTTATCTATTCAGACTAAGGGTTCGTACCAAATATTTGTTTAAGGAGGGGAGAGGTATCTGGAAAGAACCCTTCGTAATATGTTCTGAAATTCTTCCATTACCTTTTACAAATCTCTTTTCACCATGTAACTTATCATTTTCCATTAATTTTCTCGAATTTCCATATCAGTACTAGCTCAATATCCACTAGAATGATCTAAAAACCACTTTTCAAACTCTGGCCCCTCTAAAAGTGTCTCATTTCTTTCCTGGTTTCTCTTTTCACCTTAGTTTTCTCTTTCCAATCAAATAGTCCATAATTCTTCATGTTACATTACCTTCAATCATCTCTTGAAACATGTCAAAAATGTCATGTCATGCTTTAAACATACTTTAATACCTCAGTACCCACCACTTAATTAATGTAATTTTTTCTATATATATTTGCTTTCTATATTTTCAGTCTCTCCTGTACCCTCTTTTCTAACTGAACTTATGAGCTCCTATACTTTTTGCAAATATAATATTAATTATTTCTTTTAAAATCTTTATACATGAACCTTATGACTATGAGATTAGTAGTATTTCTTGAACAAAAATTTTATTTAAAGGATAAATTTTTCATATATTTTCTAAAAGAAATATTTGCACTGACGAAGACCTTTCAGAAATAAAGGAGGTGATGAAAGTGGAACTGATAATAAAGCAAAAGATGCAAAAGTTCAGTGGATGTGGAAAGAATAAAAAAGAAAGATAAAAGTAAAATGTTCAAGCACTTAGAAATACTAAAAGCAGGAAAACAGGTGTTGGTTAAAATAGGAATATGGAAACAAATTCGAACAGAGATTCAAGAAGAGACCAAAGAGGCTAAGAGACTATGAGACCAAGAGACTATGAAACCAAAGAGGCCAAGATACTAAGAGACTAAGACTAAAAGACCAAAGAGACCAAAGAAACTCTAAGACCAAAGAAACTCTAAGACCAAAGAGACGATGAGACCAAAGAAACTATGAGACCAAAGAGACTATGAGACCAAAGAGACTATGAGATTAAAGAGGCCAAGATACTAAGAGACTAAGAAACCAAAGAAACGATGAGACCAAAGAGACGATGAGACCAAAGAGACTATGAGACCAAAGAGACTATGAGACCAAAGAGACCAAGAGACTATGAAACCAAAGAGGCCAAGATACTAAGAGACCAAAGAGACTATGAGACCAAAGATGCCAAGAGACTAAGAGACCAAAGAGACTAAGAAACCAAAGAGGCTAAGACTAAGAGACTATGAAACCAACAAAGATGCCAAGAGACTAAGAAATCAAGAGAAGAGAAGTTCATTTAGAAAAACAGAGATGAAAGGTTTTAAAATCCTGTGAAAAAGAACAAAAAAAATAAAAAGAGAAAAAAAAAACTAAATCCTGGAAAAAAACAGAAAAATAAAAAGAAATAAAACAATGTTAGGTGATAAAAGACATAAAATTAATACTGTCTCAAAACATGTATAAAAATAATCCAAAAATATTTAAACTGAAATCATCAAATATGACCGATATTTCTAAGTAAAATAAATATTAGTCAAATATTTCAGCAATAAATATTTTATAGAGAAAATAGGGAATATTTTATATTTTGTGGAGAAAATAGGGAATATTTTATATTTTTGTAGAGACAAATAGGGAAAATAATAAGGATATTCCCTATTCTGTGAAGTTCAAAAACTTGAGAAATTATATATCCAATTTTTAAATTTTATATATTACTTTATTTAAGCCCCAGGGGAGGTTGGAAGGAGTTACCACCACAGTATAATCTTCCCCCTCCACCTCCTATTCCCCCTCCACCTCCTCCTCCTCCTCCCTACCCCTGTCTCTGTATTAAAGTAGAAAGGGACAGAATGGATGGAGTCTTGGGAGCAGTAAACAAAGAAAAGGATATTATTATTATTATTATTATTATTATTATTATTATTATTATTATTATTATTATTATTATTATTATTTATTATTATTATTTATATTATTATTATTATTACTATTATTATTGCTATTATTATTATTATTTATTACTATTATTATTATTATTTTTAATATTACTATTATTTTAGTTATTTTTATTATTATTATTATTTTTATTGGTATTACTATTATTATCATTATTTTTATTACTATTGTTATTGTTATTATTTATCATTATTATTATTATTACTGTTATTGTTGTTATTATTATTATTATTATTATTATTATTATTATTATTATTATTATTATTATTATTATTATTATTATTATTATTATTATTATGATTGTTATAATTATAGGACGAATTCGTCCCCACAGAAACCCTTTTCAGTTAAAAAGAAAGAAAAAAAAAATGCTAAAAATATATTTATTCCTTTTACCTGAATAAAAGTTTTTTTTATTTGATTATTATTATTATTATTATTATTATTATTATTATTATTATTATTATTATTATTATTAATGGTGTATATTATAAAATAAAATGGGCTGATTTATGCTGCATTCTGGGGTACCTCAGTTTCGCTGCTCAAAATTCTTGCAGAAAACATTAAAAACACAAATAAATAAAACTTGGATTTTTCAGGATGGAAGATATGAAATAGGAAATTTATGGGTGAATGTGGATGTGTGTGCGTATTCCTGTGGATATATTTGTGTGTGTGTATTCGTATGTGTGTGTTTTCGTGTGGATATATGTGTGTGTATTCGTGTGGATGTGTGTGTTTGTGTATTCATGTGGATGTGCTTATGTGTGTGTGTGTTCGTGTGGAATGCGCAAGTGTTTGTGTGTGTTTGTATGAATGCGCAAAAGTGTTTGTATGGATGAGCAAGTGTGTGTTTGTGTAGATGTGCAAGTGTTTGTGCGCGTTCGTGTGCATGCGCAAGTGTGTGTTTTTGTGCATGTTCGTGTGGATGCGCAAATGTGTGGATACGCAAGAGTGTGTGTGTTTGTGCGTGTTCGTGTGGATGCGCAATGTATGTATGTGTGTGCAAATGTGTGTATGCGCAAGAGTGTGTGTGTTTGTGTGGATTCGCAATGTATGTGTGTGTGTATGTTGCAAATGAACGTCCAATGAGACAAAAGTCTCAAAAAAACTCGTAATTTTTGTATTTTTAAAAATGCAAATTGAAAACTTTGGAAAAGGAAAATTTTTTTTTTTTTTTTTTTTTTTTTTTTTTTTTTTTTTTTTTTTTTTTTTTTTTAACAAGTTGGGAGAGTTACTTAATTACCAAGGGACTTAGGCTAAAAGTTTATTATTTTTGCTTCTAAAAGTCGACAATTTTTACTTTTCTTCTTATTGTTGACGTCGTTGTTGTTATTATTGTTGTTGTTGTTGTTGCTGTTGTTGTTGTTTTTGTTTTTGTTTTTGTTGATGTTGGTGATGGTGGTGGTGCTCTAGACGGTGCAGTTGAGTTAGTTATGTCGTTGGTAGGTTTTGGTGTCTTTGGTAGAGTTGGTGTTCATATTGGTCGACGAAAGTTTGTTGGTGTTGCGTTCGCATTTCTACTTGTTTTCATTTGTTGTTTTTGTCACTAACGCTGTGACATTGATCAACAAATATTTTTAATGCAAACTCTCTCTCTCTCTCTCTCTCTCTCTCTCTCTCTCTCTCTCTCTCTCTCTCTCTCTCTCTCTCTCTCTCTCTCTCTCTCTCTCTCTCTCTCTCTCTCTCTCTCTCTCTCGTTTTCATAATCTATCTCTGTAACTTAATTCTAGAGTACTAAAAAGGAAAAAAATATCGTACATTCTTTTGTACTAAAATTAAGATATTTTCATTCAGAACACAAACACACATACACACACTCACCTACGCACACTCACACACGAAACAGATCCTTAGATTCGCACACACCTACACACTACAACACACGCCTTTGTTGCATGAACTCTTATATAATAGCGTGTGCAAACATTATTTTGCATATTTCAATATATGTGTGTGTGTGTGGTACAACTGCACGTCAAATAATGGCAGCTAAAAAAATTTGATGTACCCAACTAGTTACTAGTATATGTTACGGCTAGTAACTGGTAGCTAAAAAAAAAAACGAGGAACAGCTCTGGTTATTCCATATGATTTGTTTTATTATATATATATATATATATATATATATATATATATATATATATATATATATATATATATATATATATATATATATATATATATATATATATATATATATATATATATATATATATATATATATATATATATATATATATATTATATATATATATATATATATATATTATATATATATATATATATATATATATATATATATATTATATTATTATATATATATATATATATATATATATATATATATATATATATATATATATATATATATATATATATATATATATATATATATATATATATATATATATATATATATATATAATATATATATATATATATATATATATATATATATATATATATATATATATATATATATATATAATATATATATATATATATATATATATATATATATATATATATATATATATGCCCCCAAACTGGTTTCCTTTTCATAATCCAGTGAGCACTGTTTCAATGTAGTACTATTGTTGTGTGTGTGTGTGTGTGCGCGTGGGAGCATGTCAGTGCTTGCCCTGGAGCTTCCCCATGACGGGGTTTTCTCCGTTTTTCCCCCCTCTCCCCCTGGATGTCCTAAACTAACGCTTAGGTCTTCTCCTCTCTCCCCTTCCTGCCCATTAGATAAAACGACAGAAGAGGTGGACCTCATTTACCAGGTGCTGAAGCAGGCCGGTGAGATCAGCGGGAGACGCAGTGCCCACGGTTCAGTCGAGAGAGATTTAGGCTGTGTTGGTGGGGGGTCAGGACCTTCTTCGGGGTCCGGTAGTGTCTCTTCCCTACATCGACGCCATCCACAACAACGTCCAACCCATGCTGGATCCACCTTAACAGTGAATCCTCCTCCAATAGCTTCGTCATCAGGTATACTAACGTTTGTTTGCTTGTTTGTTGCCAAATATAAATTTCACAGTCAATGTTTTTTGTTTTCAGTGTAATTTAAATGTGCAAAACCAATTGTACCAATTATTGTTTTTTATCTGTTCATACCACTATGTTTATTACCTAAGCTTTTATTTTTTTTTTACTTTTAAAACTAAATGTTTATTTTAGTTATCCTTACGCATCGAATTGTGCTAAAAACGGAATTTGACACACTAAAAACACACACACAAAAAAACAAAAAAAAAAAAAAAATAAATATATATATATATATATATATATATATATATATATATATATATATATATATATATATATATATATATATATATATATATATATATATATATATATATATATATATATATATATATATATATCACAACCTGAATGGGCCGGTCCAAAAAATAAATCGGTAAAATAGGAGGGAGGGGGGATAACTAGCCTCCCTCCAAATAAAGAGGGGGGGATCATATATAATAATATATTGTTTACTATGTTTCTGTTATATATATATATATATATATATATATATATATATATATATATATATATATATATATATATATATATATATATATATATATATATATATATATGTGGGCTTGGGACCCCTTTTCTGGGTCATGTGTTCTACTGATTTCTCCTGAATTGCAGGAGCAATCAGACAAAGTCGAGCAACGTCAGCAAGAGCTACAATTAGTAATAATCAGACGGGGAAAAATTACACCCGTTTCATGATTCGAACTCACTGTCAACTGCGTCACTCTTAGACAGTGTACGGAGAATATTTCATTGAACCAATTTTATATATATAATATATATATATATATATATATATATATATATTATATATATATATATATATATATATATATATATATATATATATAGTGCTCATGATTGCAGGGTGGTGTTTGCTGAAATAATTATATACTCTTACAACCGTACATGGGAAGAGAGAAAAAAATTTATAAAAGAGGGTTCCCCTACCCTGCAGCTCGTGACCTCTGACCCTGCAGCCCATGAACCTCTGACCCTGAAGCCCATGACCTCTGACCCTGACAGCCCATGACCTCTAACCCTGCAGCCTGTGACCACTGACCCTGCAGCCCGTGACCTCTGACCTTGCAACCCATGACCTCTGACCTTACCTCTGACCCTGAGCCATGACCTCTTACCTTACAGCCCATGACCTCTAACCCTGCAGCCTGTGACCATTGACCCTGCAGCCCGGAACCTCTGACCTTGCAGCCCATGACCTGACCCTGCAGCTCGTGACCTCTGACCCTGCAGCTCGTGACCTCTGACCCCGCAGTCTGTGACCTCTGACCCTGCAGCCCATGACCTCTGACCCTGCAGCCCATGACCTTACCCTGCAGCCCGTG
Organism: Armadillidium nasatum; assembly: GCA_009176605.1. NCBI lineage: Eukaryota > Metazoa > Arthropoda > Malacostraca > Isopoda > Armadillidiidae > Armadillidium > Armadillidium nasatum. The sequence continues at coordinate 141,935 of SEYY01019429.1, forward strand.
ACCTCTGACCCTGCAGTATGTGATCTCTAAACCTGCAACCCGTGACCTTTGACCCTGCAGCCCGTGAACCATTTTAAGAAATTTTTTATTTATATTGGTGTGCAGAAATATCTATCATAAATTGTAGATCAAAAATTCCTTGGAAGTAGATTATGTAATTCTATATTTCACTTTATTTATTTTATTTTATTTTATTTATTTATTTATTTATTTATTTATTTATTTATTTATTTATTTATTTATTTATTTATTTATTTATTTATTTATTTATTTATTTATTATATTAACTTTTCTTCATTTGAACTTTTTTGTAAATTTTTTTGCTCAGCAAAGTATTAGTTATTAGAGTTAAAATTCCATTATCTTGTATAAAATTAGTCGAAAGACTTGGCTAAAAAAATTATGTTGCTCCTCCACTGGAATTTTTTTAAATATAATTTTTTAATTATATTTATAATTTTTATTTTAGATGATAATTTGATATTTTTTTGTTTAAATAGAATAAATTCAAATATATATATATATATATATATATATAATATATATATATATATATATATATATATATAATATATATATATATATATATATTATATATATATATATATATATATATATATATATATATATATATATATATATATATATTTAATTTTAATCATATTTTGGTGAACCAAATACCAAATCTGGACCAACAATTTTGAATCCGGCAAATAAGATAAAAATTGGAAAATATTGAAAAATCTATTTACATCTTAGCAAAAAAGTTTCTGATAGGCATCTCTCATCAAAGGAAGTTTCAGAGAGACATTTCTCATCAAAGAAGTCTCCATATGACATCTCTTATCAAAGAAATTTCCGAGAGAAATCTTATTACAAAGATGTCTCCAAAAAAGATCTCTCGTCAAAGATGTCTCTAACAGACATCTCTTATTAGAGAAGTCTCCAAGGAGCATTTCTCATTAAAAAAGTCTCTAAGGAACATCTCTCATCAAAGAAGTCTCCAAGGAGCATCTCTCATCAAAGAAGTCTCAAGGGAAATCTTTCATCAAAGAAGTCTCAAGGGACATCTCTCATCAAAGAAGTCTCCATAGGACATCTCTTATCAAAGAAGTTTCCGAGAGAAATCTTATTAAACCATTGTTTAGGAAACTGAATGTATACTTCCATTCCGGAGAGACTCATTTCGGATATGCGGTCTGTCTCCGAGAGACATCTTTCATCAAAAAAGTCTCCAAGAAATATCTCATCAAAAAAAAAAAAGTCCCAAAGGGGTACATCTCATCAAAAAAGTCTCCAATAGGCATCTCTCATCAAAGAAGTCTCCTAGAGACATTCTTATTAAAGAAGTTTCCAAGGGACATCTCTTATCAGAGAAATCTCCGTGAGATATCTCTCATCAAAGAAGTCTTTGAGAGATATCTCTCGCAAAGAAGTCTCCAAGAGACATCTCTTATCAAAGAATTCTCCAAGGAACATCTCTCATCAGAGAAGTCTCAAGGGAAATCTTTCATCAAAGAAGTCTCAAGGGACATCTCTCATCAAAGAAGTCTCCGAGAGATATCTCTCATCAAAGAAGTCTCCAAGAGACATCTCTCATCAAAGAAGTGTCCAAGGAGCATCTCTCATCAAAGAAGTCTCCAAAAGAAATTCTTATTAAAGAAGTTTCCAAGGGACATCTCTTATCAGAGAAATCTCCGTGAGATATCTCTCATCAAAGAAGTCTCCAAGAGACATCTCTCATCAAAGAAGTGTCCAAGGAGCATCTCTCATCAAAGAAGTCTCCAAAAGAAATTCTTATTAAAGAAGTTTCCAAGGGACATCTCTTATCAGAGAAATCTCCGTGAGATATCTCTCATCAAAGAAGTCTCCAAGAGACATCTCTTATCAAAGAATTCTCCAAGGAACATCTCTCATCAAAGAAGTCTCAAGGGAAATCTTTCATCAAAGAAGTCTCAAGGGACATCTCTCATCAAAGAAGTCTCCGAGAGATATCTCTCATCAAAGAAGTCTCCAAGTCTCTCCGAGAGATATCTCTCGCAAAGAAGTCTCCAAGAGACATCTCTTATCAAAGAATTCTCCAAGGAACATCTCTCATCAGAGAAGTCTCAAGGAAATCTTTCATCAAAGAAGTCTCAAGGGACATCTCTCATCAAAGAAGTCTCAGAGAGCATCTCTCATCAAAGAAGTCTCCAAAAGAAATTCTTATTAAAGAAGTTTCCAAGGGACATCTCTTATCAGAGAAATCTCCGTGAGATATCTCTCATCAAAGAAGTCTCCAAGAGACATCTCTTATCAAAGAATTCTCCAAGGAACATCTCTCATCAAAGTCTCAAAGAACATCTCTCATCAAAGAAGTCTCAAGGGAAATCTCTCATCAAAGAAGTCTCAAGGGACATCTCTCATCAAAGAAGTTTGAAAGAGACATCTCTCATCAAAAGTCTCCGAGAGATATCTCTCATCAAAGAAGTAATCATTGAAAGAAAAGCAAAGAAATATCACTGGAATTTCGAAGGCGAACAAAATCTCTTCTTAGACCTAACCTCATTTTCTTTACTAAATCTCGGGTGTTTGGACACTTTAAATACATGGCACTTTCAAGGGATATGTAATACCAGATTTAGCTACTTTTCAAAAAATCTGGCAACCTAAGCCAAAACGGGATTTTGATTTGCAATGCAAATCACTCCGCTCAAATTGACCTCACGCTCTTTCCTGACACCATTTTGGGGTTAACAGTAAACCCAACTTTGATCTTCCTTACCGTCTTTTTCCTTAGTTTTCACCCAAAGACGAGATGGGATGTCGTGTGAATGGGCGTAAAGACGTTGTCTCGGTTTTTTTTGCATAATATATAAAACTGGTGTGATTCTCTCTGGCATGGAGTCGTACAATTCCATTTTCTATTTATTTAATAAAAAACTTTTTGAAAACTCTCAATATCTTTAAAGGGACGTACAAGAAAATCTAGAACCAATTTAGTTTCCTTTGCAACCTAAACTGACCTCATAAATGACGACATTCGAAAGGGGCTTATATGTTAATTGGGAAACTATTCAAATTTCA
>SEYY01019430.1:17500-20000 GCA_009176605.1 Armadillidium nasatum
AATCATCTCATGTTTCTTTACCTTAATTTATTATTTGTTAACTTTTTTTTTTTTTTTTTTTTTGTCCAAAACATTCCCCGAAGAGTTTAAAAATTCCATATATAGTCCCAAGTGAGTTTCTTCTACCTCCATTGTATTTTATTTCTTCTCTTGTTCATTTTTTTTTTCACTAATTCTTCTTTTCGATACATTACTTTTATCTCTTTTTTCGATCGTCACTCCGCCCTGATTCATTCGACTCCTTCTTCGCCAAAGTCCAAACCAGATTCGCCCATCCATTCATTTGTTTTCTGCTTCTGAGAACATTGTTTTATTAATTTCTTCTACTTCTTCTTCTTCTTCTTCCTCTTCTTCTTCTTCTTCCTTTTCTTCTTCTTCTACTTCTATTACTACTACTACTACTACTACTACTACTACTACTACTACTACTAATAATAATAATAATAATAATAATAATAATAATATAAAAATAATAATAATTCAATGTAATTTTGTTTGTTCAATTGTTCTATCTCTGATATTTGCCTGCCTTGCTTGACCGTATTTGATTTTCCTTTTTTAAAGTGAAATTGTGGGCATCATCATTACCCCTTTTGGGAATACGGAGTGACGGGGTGAGGGGCGTTAAGTTTTTGTTTGTGATGAAAGGAAAAAGTATTTTATTTTCTAATAGAGTTGGCTGACATGCATGTGCAGTGCGGGGTGCTCTTATTTTGGTGTTTTAAGTAGCTGTGGTGAACGCAATTTTGCAGTCCATGTGCGGTACGAAAAAATTGTTGGTGGTACGGAGTAGTGCTGAAAAATGGCTGGTGGTGCGGAGTAGTGCTGAAAAATGGCTGGTGGTGCGGTGCAGAAAATTGCTTTGCTCAGTCAACCAAATTCTGGAAGTATCCTCTTTAATATTTTTTTCCTTTTTTTTTACGTTTATAAACGAACTATTTTTTTTCCACAACAGTTGCTTTAATTTTGAGTTACCCTATATATTCAACATATTTTGATTAAATTTAAAATGAACTCTCGTTCATTCTAAAGAGGAAGGAGAAGTAGTTTTAAATTTTGAATAAAGTTTCTTCTTTTACATCAGTCAGGTTTTTTGAATTTATTTTTAAAAATTCGTATTTTTAATAAAGAGCGGTTTCCTTCGGCGACGGAATTTACTCATTCGGTCTGAAAATCAATCACGTTCGACATAATTTAGATTTTAAACGATTCCTGCTTGCATGGATATCTTTTTTTCACATCATTTTCTCTCTCTCTCTCTCTCTCTCTCTCTCTCTCTCTCTCTCTCTCTCTCTCTCTCTCTCTCTCTCTCTCTCTCTCTCTCTCTCTCTCTCTCTCTCTCTCTCTCTCAAAGCCTTAAAATGAAGTTGTTTGTCATGCCAATGCCAACATAGGTATTTCATTTTTATTTTCAGATGGGTGCTAAAACTGTAGCTAAAAATTAGTCATTGGCTTTTAAATTGTTTCCATATTTACAGCACACAGACTCTCTCTCTCTCTCTCTCTCTCTCTCTCTCTCTCTATATCTATATATATATATATATATATATATATATATATATATATATATATATATATATATATATATATATATATATATATATATATATATATATATATATATATATATATATATATATATATATATATATATATATATATATATATATATATATATATATATATATATATATATATATATATATATATATATATATATATATATATATATTATATTGATAGAAAAGTAACACAAGATGAGAAATAATCGAAGGATAATGTAATGAAATCGTATGTTACTATTTTATAACAAACATTTTCATGTGACATAACAATAACATTTGAAGTTCTGATCATTTGCCATTTTTTATATAATAATAATTGTATCAAAAGAAGAAATGTGATATTATTTTCAGCATCACCATTAGTATTAATTGTTTCATTTCCCACCAAAATAGTCGAAAAATATACGAGACAAGTCTTATAAGCCACATACCTGAAAAATTCAAAAGTGGGCCTTATGTATTCTATATATAAAGGTCATTTTTGCCTGTTTCTGTTGTGTGGGTCATAGCAAGTATTTAGCATGTTTAAAAAAAATTGCTTGTTCCTGAAATTCAATTTGTGTGAATGTCAGAAATTTTTGGTCATATTTGGACTTATTTCCCCCCCCCCCAACACACCACATATTTTATGGCTTATTTTTTTCATCCTTACTTATATTTTTTGTTTAGTTTTTTTTTTTTATTTCTCTATTCCTTATTATTTACTTCCTTCGTTAAAAGTGAGAGAGACCCGTGGCACGAAGCCTTAGCAGTATTTGAATAATATATTAAAATTGTACCTGGAAACATTCGTTACCTTAGATTTAAATGGACGTACTCTCAATCCTTGAAAAAATAGATAAAAATATAACTAAATAAATCAAATAACAATAATAATAATAATAATAATAATAATAATAATAATAATAATAATAATAATAATAATAATAATAATG
>SEYY01019430.1:22500-25000 GCA_009176605.1 Armadillidium nasatum
ATAGAATGCTTGCGTAGTGTTTGGTGGTTGGGTCTATTGTGGGTTTTTTGGAGTGATTGTGGCTTAATGCATTTTGTAGTTTCCTGATTTATATATATTTTTTTTATTATTATGAAAATATTATAATTTATTAAAAAAATATAAATAATTTTTTTTTTATTTATATTTTTATATTTTTTATATTTTTTAATAAAAAAATAAAAATTTTTTTTTTCTTTTTTGTAATTTAGGTGCTTACTGTCCTCGTTAGAGTCCGTGGTTTATATTCTAGTTGGTATTATAATTTTTGTATATATTTATTTATATTCATATTAATATTTAATATTATTATCTATTAATATATTTATTTTCTTATATTTTTTTTTTTATTTATTTTCTCTTATATATTAATATATTTATTTTTATATTTTTTTATTTTTTTTCATTTTTCTTTTTCTGAAAGAAAAATTGTTAATCCTACTGCAGAGAGTTTTTGGTCCTTTTTTTTTTTTTTTTTTTACGTTTGGCTTTTAACATATATATTATACGTTTTTTGGTTTGCTGCTGGCCTCTTGGGTTGTCTGGTTTCCTTTTGTGGTTTTTTTACCAGTTTGTTTGTTATTTGCTCTTCCGTTTGCTTGCTTGATCTTCTATTGTTCATTGTTGTTGGCTATGGTCTGTGGGTTGGCTTTTTTTTTCCTCTTCTTTGCCTTCTTGTTCATTGCATCGGTCTTTGTTTGTATGGGCTTGCTTTGGTGTGTTTCGTCCTTTATATCTTTGTTCTTTCTTGTTAGACCGTTTTTTTACCCTTATATTTGCGTTTTATTCGCCTTTGTTTATATTGTGATTGAATTAGTACGTATGCGGTGCAGGGTCCGTGCTGTATATTTGGTCTTTGTGTTGCTGGGTATTTTTGTTGGGTTGGTGGTTCCGTTTTTCAGTTTCTCGCTCGTGCGCGTGTCTGGTTTTTGCCCCTATTTGTCCTGCTTTCCTTTGATTTTTTTTATGGAGGGTTGAGGTTGTTAGATTCGATGGCGTTGTTTTTAGCTTTTTTATTCTTTGTATACTTTTTATACCATTTTGTTGTTTGGTTAGGTTGGTTCTTTGTTCTTTCCTGACGTTCGGTTTTCTGTTGCTTTTCTATTATTGGTTCCTATTTTCTCTGGATGTGGCTTCTTTTTAGTTCTTTTATTTTATATTTATCTTTTTATTTTCATTTAAAATCTATATATATATATATATTTTTATTTATTTTTTTTATCATTATTATTATTTTTTTACTTTATTTTATCTATCTTTTTTATTATTTATTATTTTTATTTTTTCTTTTTTTTTTGTTTCTTTTCTTATTTTTTTGTTTTTTTTTATATTATTTTCATTTATCTTATTTCTCTTCTTTTTCCTTATTATTATATCTATATTTTTATCTTTATATATCTTATCCTTATTATTATATTATTTTATTATAATTTATTTTTATTTTATTTCTTGCATTTCGTTTTTATTATATCAAAATGTTTCCAAATATTTTTGGGGTCCTGACTTTTTCCTAAATAACCTTTCACTCTTTATCCTCCATTACTTCTTTTAGTAAATTCTTTAATATTTTTTATGCGGTTTTTCATACAATTAAAAATCAGTCTTTTGCAGCTTCTTTCGGCATTTAATCTCACTAAGTTCTTTGCTTGCTGACTAAAATAATTACTAATCTAATAAAATGTTCTGTATAAAAAACAAGTAAGATTTTTTTGCCTACATAATAATGTGTAGCTTTCATGTCGACCTTTTGTTTCGCTTAATATTTGATGGGCTTTTGTGTAAATTTCGCGTATAAATTAAATCAATTTTCTTCTTTTGCTCTTATTTATTAGTGTGGTTTAAGTGGTGTTGTAATTCTTATATGGACGGTGTAGAAGTTACTTGAAGCTTCTGTTTTGTTATAATTTTTTATTATACAGGTTTTTTATCCGTGTTTTTTGTTTTTTTGATATGTGCAAGTGATTATTGTTTTCTTTTGCTCTCTGACTGTGTCTGTGTTTGTTGGTGGTGTTTTCTATACGTGTGTATTTAGGTTCTTATGATTCTTGCTGGGTGTTTCTGATATATTTTTGTCTTCTGCTCATGTATGCTGTACGAGAGTCATTCTCATTCGTATTTTGTGTATACTTTAATTATTTAATTCTGTTGTTCGATATCTGTGTCATATAGTACATGGAATTATATGTGTCGTTCTGTTGATGATGGATTGAAGCTTAACTGTAGTTTATTAAACCTATAAATAAATAGAGATAAATTAATTCTAAGGTATTTTATATAATATCGTTTTTAACTGTAGTGTACTGTAGATTATACTTGAAATAAGTCAGTTTAGATGGGTGACAGCGGTACCCTTTATAAGCCGAATGGCATAGCGAGTAAGATATCTTTCCATATTTGCTACCGCAGTATTTGCAAGCTTGCGCACCTTCTTTAGAAATCTCTTCGATCGTAAACTATGGGGTTATAAGGACAGGAAAGTTGA
>SEYY01019430.1:55000-57500 GCA_009176605.1 Armadillidium nasatum
TCTATCTTTCTCTCTCTCTCTCTCTCTCTCTCTCTCTCTCTCTCTCTCTCTCTCTCTCTCTCTCTCTCTCTCTCTCTCTCTCTCTCTCTCTCTCTCTAAAGGATATCTGTTCAACTAGCATTAAAGCATCATATATATGAATTGCTTGAAAAAGTAGGACAAAATCTTTCTTGTCTTACTAACTTTAAGGTTGAAAGTCTTTGTTGAAAGAGGCACTCGCTCTAGTAATATGAATAAGGCACTGTGCCAAATTTTACTATAAATGTATTTAAGAAACATTTAACGATAATAATTCTACAGCAATAAACAAAAATAATAACAATAATAACAATAAACAATAATAATTATTTTCATATTATTTTTTTTAAAAAATGTTTGCTTTTATAATTATTTCTTTCTATTTCTTCAAATATTTCAAAGCCCAAATAGAAAACGATATAATTTGCCATTTTCTTCGAAATTAGATATTAAAAGATCAAAAATTGCTTCTGAAATGTCTTAAGTAAATGGGCTCCTTTTTTTCCTATTAAGAAAGAACTCACTTTTGTTGTAATAAGCACTTGTAAACAATGATTTATGGCTCTCTTTTGAACACTTTAAAAATGATGTAATTTCTGTGCAAACAACGTTTTACTTTTTTTTTCTTCACTTTCCTTATTTATCTTTTATAATGTTTTTATTTTTTTATTTTTAGCGGTTTTTTTTTTTTTTTTTTTTTTTTTTATTTTTTTTTTTTTTTTTTTTTTTTTTTTTTTTTTTTTTTATTTTATTATTATTTTATTTTTAATATATATATAATATATATATATATATATATATATATATATATATATATATATATATATTATATATATATATATATATATATATTATATATATATATATATATATATATATATATATATATATATAATGAGCACCGATTTTCTAAATAGTGTAAATGCGTGCATAACGTATTTATTTCTTGCAAAGTCATGAGTCTTTTGTGTCAAATTAAAGTATTTAAGGGTAATTATTTATTTTTTATTTCAGGTCAATGGCCACGATGTGAGTGGACTGAGTCACGTGGAAGCTGTTAAAGTCTTCCAAGAGGCCAAAGAACCAATTGTTGTAGAAGTGTTAAGAAGGGTCAGTAATAACAACAATAATAATGACAGCGTTGCTGAAGATAACAAAGGCAATGAAACTCATCATTGTACTCCTGAAGAGTCTGATGCTACTGGTGGTGAACAATCATGGATGACGCAAGGAACACAAACTGAAGTAAGTTTGATTTACATTAGTGAAGTCTTTCGAACAGTTATCTACCTTATTTCCATCCTTCTATTTTCCCATTTTACTACCAGGATTTTTAGTTTCGTATTTTTTTGGAACTTATGTAAACGGATAATAGTAAATTATTTTGTTTTAAGGCAATCTAGAATTGTAGTTTTATTATATACATATATAATATATAATATATATATATATATATATATATATTATATATATATATATATATATATATATATATATATATATATATATATATGTGTGTGTGTGTGTGTGTGTGTGTGTGTGTTAAAGAGTGGCAATGACAGCTACACCATTTAACTTACTATCTATAGAATACGCACATTTTATCTTAATTACTCGTAAATAAAGTTTAGTACAATGTTGGGGTTTTCCCCCATTAGAAATTATCATCAAGACTATGTGCCAAATGGTTTATTTTTTGTCAGTAATTTTCTATTAATTAAGGTCCCACTCCCCCCTCCTTTTTTTGACTTTTTTAGATATTAATAAAAATATAATTCTTTTTTAAATAAAGACAATTTTTCATTAATACTCATTGGATTGAATATGGTTATCGCTTTTAGGAGGAAGAAATCATTGATTAAGAGAATTTTCTTATAAATGCTGAACATTAGGAGATTTAGATGTTTAACTGATGAAAACCGCCACCCTATTAAGTCTGAGAGATAAGCTGACGGTGGTTGCCCAAATTACGTTGAAGCTGAAGAGAACATTCCCATTCATAAAGCCGAATTGTCAATTCTTATCCCTAAAAATAAGTTTGGGATTTATGAAACAACTCCACAAATTTCAAAATGTATAAACTGAAATAATTGTTTAAAATTGGTTAAATTGCTTCATTAAATAAAATCTTAAATCTTAAATTTTTACGTTACATAAAAATAGGTGACTAAAAATTGAATAAGGATGCAAAAGCAAAGAGGTTAGACGTACGAAAAAGTTGCTAAAACTTATAACCTCTGTCAAATTACGTTGCCTTCCTTTTTACCAATAAAGATATTCACATTTGAAAGACTGTTTAGCCTCATGATAACAGAATTCACATTAAAATTCAGAATTGAACAATGCCCCATGAAATATTATTCCCTAAGAGTTGTTTCTAATCTTTGTTAAAAGTTAAGATATTTTACTGCCCCTGGAGGTCAGGAGTAACAGTTAATGTGTAGTATTAACGAAATATTCTTACGAACAGAACAATAGCTGA
>SEYY01019430.1:62500-67500 GCA_009176605.1 Armadillidium nasatum
TCTATACATTTGAAAAATTTGTTATGAGTATTTTTAAAGTTTATGAAAATTTTGGGAAATAAGCTGACCTTCCCCACCACTCCTTCATCTGTACTTATCGGAAAATATGCTGGTATTCCTCACAACTCTTCCAACTCAGCTTGTTGGGAAATATGTTAACCTTCTCCACCGCTCCTCCACCTCTACTTATTGGAAAATATTCTTTTTTTCACCACTCTTCCAACTCAACTTGTTAGGAAATATGCTGACCTTCCCCACCACTTCTCCACTCCCACATTTCGGGAAATATACTGACCTTCCCCACTCCTCCTCCACTTCAACTCGTCGCAAAATATTCTGACCTTCCTCCTTACTCTTCTCAACTTGTTCTTCAAACTAATCCAATTCTTTTAAAATTTAGATCAAGTTCTTTTTATAAAAAATTTTTAAAATTATATACTTATACAATAAATTTTATACTCTGCAAAAAATTTCCTAAAGGATTGTTGGAACAAATGACATAAATGTCATAACATAATTTTAAATGTTGAAAAAACAAACATAATATTATGAAAGTAGCTTCACCAAAATATTTTCTAAAAAATAATTGGAAATTTTCGTTGTGACATTTTTGTCATTTCATTGTCGTTACATTTTTGTTACGTTCCTTTGAGACATTTTTTGTCATTTTGTTGTCGAGACATTTTTGTCCTTTTTCTTTAAAATATTTTTTATAATTTTTTCGTTGCAACATTTTTTTTTTTTTTTGTAATTTTTTCTTTGCGACATTTTTATCAGTTCAGAATTGACTAATAATTTTTTTCATTTTCATGATGTTGAATGTAGGTAGAAAAATTTTCATAACATTATCTCTTATTTATAAGATCTATTTGACAGTAACTTTTTGGAGACGGGAATCGTAAATCAATTCATAATTACCTCTTTTTTTTCGACAGATAAACGGAACCGAACTGACGTCAAAGGAACAGACAGAAAAACTCTTTAAACAAAGCGGAAATAAAATTACTTTTGTCGTATCTCGTACTCAGTATTACGTAAGTAATTTTACAAATGATAATAATGATAATAACTAAAAATAATAATAATAATAACAATAACAAATAATTATCATAATTTTAATAATAATTTTAATGATAGTAATAATAATAATAATAATAATAATAATAATAATAATAATAATAAATAATTAATCAATAATTTTAATAATAATAATAATAAATAATAATAATAATAATAATAATAATAATAATAATAATAATAATAATAATAATAATAATAATAATAATAATAATAATAATAATAATAATAATAATAAAGACCCGAATTTTTCCACTTGTCTAATTGTTTGCTAAAGGTTTTAAGGGTGTTGTCTTTATTTAAATTCCCAAAAAATTTTGTTCTGTGATTAGGATTTTATGACTAAAACATTACCGGTTTTATATTCATCCAAAATTGTTTTTAAATTTTTTTCCTTAAAGGAATCGGATTCGATGAGACAGGGAGAGAGAGAAAGATTCTATATATATATATATATATATATATATATATATATATATATATATATATATATATATATATATATATATATATATATATATATATATATATATATATATATATATATAATATATGGGAAAGTTTTGAGGCTTTTTCAATATATCTGTGTATGTATTTATGTGTATTGTTTGATATTATGTATGTATATGTGTGTGTTTTATTAGGAAGGGTTCTCAGTTGATATTTCTAATTAATTATCTTCTATTTTTACAATAACATGTTTAGTGTTTTTTCTTCGTTCCCAAAATATTCTTGTTTTTCTCTATCGTGTTTTGCAGTCTTCAATCCTTGACGAGTATTTTTATTTTAACTTAAAAAATGTTCAATTATATAATTATATCAAAAAAAAAAAAAATTTAAAATGGTTAAATAAATAAACAATTAATAAAGATGAAAAATAAAATAATATTAGCGTATTTTTTTCTTTCTCTTTTAATGTGATGAGATACTTCCAAAATCTTTCAACAAATTAAAAGCAGAGGAAATGAGGTCATTTTTCACTTTTATTTCGCTATTTTTATCCTCACAAACGTTGGATTTTATTTTTATTTTATAATCAACTTTTCGCTCCAAATAATAATTATATTAATAATAATAATAATAATAATAATAATAATAATAATAATAATAATAATAATAATAATAATAATAATAATAATAATAATAATAATAGATAATAGAAATAATGATAATAGAAATAATAATGATAACAATAATAATAAATAATAATAATAATAATAATAATAATAATAATAATAATAATAATAATAATAATAATAATAATAATAATGATAATAGAAATAATGATAATAGAAATAATAATGATAGCAATAATAATAATAATAATAATAATAATAATAATAATAATAATAATAATAATAATAATAATAATAATAATAATGAATAATAATAATAATATGATAGCAATAATAATAATAATAATAATAATAATAATAATAATAATAATAATAATAATAATGATTGTTAGGTTTGATGTAAATATTTCCCTCTTATAAATTAATTTTCATTATTTTTATTATTTATTATTAGTGTGGCAAAATACCCTTTTCACTGATGGAATGTTAATTCACTTTTATCTTTTGTTAATGTGTTCAAAAAACACGAAAAAAGTTTCTCTTATCCTGCATTTAAAAAAAAAAAAAAAAAAAAAAAAAAAAATGTTCTGTGAATTTGTGCATGCTTGTACATTAATTGTAAAGGCTCCCATAGTGAATATTTACTAAAACAAATTTTTTAGTTAATCTTCAAGAGATTTAAGTCTCCGGAGTTGAGAAAATTTAAAGACTTTTTCTCAATTACAAAAATAGAGATATTATTCGTTGAATTTCTAATAGATTTGTTTATTAGTGATGAAAATAGGGGTGAGTTCTCAGAGGATACCAATGAAAGATAGATCCTTGCTTAGCATAAATATTATTATGTTAATTAAAATTTGTTTATATATTTTGAAATGCATATTTAAGGACGAAGATGACCTAGAAGAAGGGGACGTTCTAGAAGATATTTTTTTAGAGGAAGAAGAAAACGAAGTTCTCGATGCAAATTCAGATTTTAGTACTTTAGCAAGGTCAGTCAAAAACCTTAAAAGTAATGATATACAATATACATATAATAAACCACTTAAAATTCATTATTTTCATTAAAATCATTTAATATCTTTGTTCTTGACAGAATTATTTCATTATTTCATTTATTTCAGCTGTGAGAAATTGAATACGGTTGATCCACAAAAGCTTAAAAATGATTCTATAGATAAAAAATTATCTTCAGACGAAGATAGAAAAGCAGACTTATCGTCGACTTCTTCATCTACTTGTTCTTCTACTACTTCGAGTAAAGGAATCAAGGAAGTTAAGGAAGAGAAAAATAATATTCCACTTAAAGTTAGTGAGAACGAAGTACCAATCCCTTCAGTAAAAGGAAGACCCCCCGCTCAACCCCCTTTACCAACTGGTTCTGAATCTGAACATATTTACGAATCTATACCAGATGTTTCCGAATCTGATGAACCATTGTACTGTGTTCCTTACGAGTCGGAGCTCAAAATTAATAATATTCCTTACCGAGAAACCCGTAAAGACGGCAGAAGAAGTAGCGGCACTGGCACGAACAGCAGTAACAGTAGCTGTAGCGCCGAAAGTAGTAAAATGAAAACTGAAGTTATATCCAAATCAAAATCCGGAAACGTTTCTGGTAAAACTACCCCACCAAAATCTAGCCCAAGATCCTCCCACTTAAATAGAATCTGCAGGAAAAGCATAGCGAAAAGTCCTTCAGAAAATGTAGGTCTTCATAAGGATGTAAAAGAAGAGAGAGATTCTTCTTCCGCTTACAATACAGGCGATTCAACAGGAAGCAATCCTAACAAAAAGGGATTGGAACTTACGTTGGGTCAGGATCCCTCGTTGAGACAGTCGACCCTTACATTATGTCCTGTTGAAGGAACTACTTTACAGGTATTTAAATTAATTATGCTTATTCCTAATATACTCTTGTCCACCCCTACATGTCCGCGCTCACATCCACAGACCATCGCATATATATACATATATATATATATATATATATATATATATATATATATATATATATATATATATATATATATAATATATATATATATATATATATATATATATATATATATATATATATATATATATATATTATATACAAACACAACACACACACATATATATATATATATATATATATATATATATATATATATATATATATATATATATATATATATATATATATATATATATATATATATATATATATATATATATATATATATATATATATAGTATATATATATATGTGAGTTTTGCTCCTTCGGGCATATATTGGTAGTTTTTTCTGTTAAACTAATACTCTACTGTAATTATATGCTTAAAGCATTTTTTAAAAAACAAGTTCTTTCAGTATAAAAAAATTGGTGAGAATGGCATTTATGCAAATTATTTACATGAAAATATAAAAATGATTTTGCACACAGAATATAATTTAGATTATAGAATATTTATTTATTTATTTATTTATTTTTTTTATTTTTATTTTTATTTTTTATTTTTTATTTTAGAAGAATTTATAGAAATCAAAGAGTTTTTATTTGTAATGTCAGTAAAAGTGTTTTGAAATTTTTTTTTTCTGAAATTTTAACTGTTATGAAATGTTTTATTTTAGGCGAAAGAAATTCATAGCTAATAAAACTATTTATTTCATTAATATACATACGTAGTTGTTTAATGAATCCAAAGTTAAGTTTCTGGTTACTCAACCCCTCGCCAGAAAGGCTTTAAAATTAACAAAGTTATTTGGTAAAGAAAATTTCAACTTTTTCGATATAAAATATTTCTAATTAATAATTTGTATTTTATTTACAGTGATATTGCTTAATTTTTCCTAATATTTTC